>OMNM01048624.1:0-29290 GCA_900302745.1 Parablennius parvicornis
ACAAACTGAGTTAAGTTCTATGGATTAAAACAAATTATTAGTTAGATTTTTAAAAACGTAGGATCAAGGACCACCTTCAAAAAAAAAAAATGCAACTTGTCTGCACATTTCTAAATTGTACCTCAACTATCTTTTTTTCTTTTTCTAGTTATAGGATTCAACTCACTTGATGTTTCTCCAGTGACAAAATGTTCCAGCTATTGTTATTTCAGTCACGCAGACCTTGAAGAAGTGAAGAAAGTTGAACTCCTCCCACAGAGTGACACGTGGCGAAGCGGCCCTAAGACCTTTATCGAATGCTACATACTCACCACGTCAGTTAATGTTCAATGTATGTAAGACAGGCTTTATTGTATCAGTTAGCTCGTATTTTCCTCTTCATATAATGTGTATTTTGCCCCGACGGCAGGATGTTTGAGGGGCGTCTCGGCAGACGTGGATCGGAAAGCCTTGCTCTCATTTTGGGCATCACGTGGCTCAGCGAGGAGCCTGCCGTGCATAATGAGGCCGAGGAGGTGAACATGCATTTACACGATGGATTCATTAGAGGGACATATTGCAACATTTGATAAATGAAGCCCAACCGCTGCAGCGTTGACATTCCGCTAATGCTGCGTGAGCCAACGTGGCCCCCAGGTCTCCAATTACAGGGCCCCCAACTTCTTGTCTGGAACGCCGGCCAAAACACCTGCTCGCAACATCTGCCGGGCTCACCACAGGAACTGTGTGGAGATGTGAATAAATGTACATAAAAGCTGCTGCCGAGTGCAAGTGGAACTCTACAAGCAGGACAGTCTCACTGCTGATTCCATCACTATGGATATTTCTGCAGTATGATTATCTTCAGTTCCTTTATGTTTATATGATGAGAGTTTAGTCTTTAGGCGGTTGGTTGGAACAAATAAAGGCATTTTATGCTCCAAATGATGAAATACCGTTCTGCATTTTATTCACCATTGTTTGACACATTAAAGGCAAAATATACACTCAATTCAGGACAGAATAATTACTGACCTGTGAGGCTTAGAATAATAATATACTACTTATCCACACTACAAATTTGAGTAGAAACAGACAACCGTTTTTCCTTCATGTTCAGCCTCATTTGAAAATCTTTCTGTATTTTGTGGAATCTGAAAATGAATTAAGTTTATTTAAAGAGTCTGTTTTTAAACAGTCCAAGTCTGGATTGAAGAGTCCTGGTAAGAGCATTGAGAGTCATGACCTGTTTTAAAAGCTACATGATTAAGTTGTCATTTCAGAAACCAATTAAAAAAAAAAAAAAAAAAAAGCATTTTTTTGGGGGGTCCAGGAGGAATTACATCGCCTACAGTTTGCTTACAGAGCCAACAGGTGTGGATGAAGAAGGATGCATTCTTCTCAATATCAACTCTAGTTTAGTTTTGCGGCTGATGAGCATTTTAACCAGCAGGTTTCAGCGAATTAAAGTGATCTGTGTTTTATCAAATATCCTTCACTCATCTTCCGGCTCCCATCAAGACTTTGTCCTTTCTGCTCATTAATATACTTCATACTTATACATTTCTGAGTCATTTAATAAAACAAAACATCACATAATTAAAAAACACAGTTATTGTGTTGCTTGTAAATAAAGAAAATATTGATTGTGACTTTATTTAAGGGACTTCAGTCAGTTGTGGACTGAGTTCTTCCTCAATAGAAATGTGCCTAAGACAAAAAGAAATGTGTAAAGATTTCTGGAACAAGACTCCTGCTCTCTCGCTCTCTGGTGGTACAAAATTATGAATACATTGGCATCACCATCACCATCAACCTGTCCTTTGAGCGCCATGTCAATACACTTTGTCAGGAAGCAAACTACACATGTTCGATTTTTTAGGAAACTGAGGAATTTTGATGTTTATCAAACTTTCATGAGACTGTTTTATTGAATCCCTTCTCACTTTTTCCTGTGTCTGTTGTTCGCTCACACTCAAAAACAAAAACAGACAGGAGAGTGAGAGGCCGCTGTATAATCACACATTTCCTACTCAACAACCTGAACAATTTATACGAGATGAGAACTTTCAAAAAAAAAAATAAAAAATTCAGGCAATCCTGCCCAACTGCAGCCAGCTTCTGTTTTCAGTTTCACTTGTTCCTGGGTTCACTCCACCTGCATGCAGATCCAACAGGCACAAGAACTCTTCGATTTCAAGCATCATTTGTCTGCTTAATAACTGTAAATATAGATGGACTGCATGTAGAGCTTGAATGGTGTTTTCTTTTCTTCCTTTTGTGTTTTACTGCCGCTGCCGATCAAATTGCCCCTGGGGGATAGTAATTGTACCAAACTGAAAATTTTAAGTCAGAATCTGTTTTAGAGAATCCAGGTTAAGTCACAACTTCCCACTTGGTTTTAAAAATCTACTTTGCAGAGTCTACGTCTGGTTTAAGGAGTCTGGGTCTGGTTTTAATAGTCAGTGGCTGTTTAAAAGAATCTATATCTGGTCTAAGATATAATTTCAATATTGCTATCTTAATTAGAGACAATGTTCGATGGTTAAGAGGCTCAGAACAGAATCAATTTTGTGTCAACGGAGATGGACAATTGTCTCTGTTGCACCTGGTCACACAGACGAGTCTCTAAACACACTTGCACCTCTCTATAAATGACATCGTTGTAGCGCCAATGAAGGAACTGCTTTCAGTTTGCCAGTGAGCATTAGCAGAATGAGGTTGTTTCCATATCTTCCTTCCTGCTGCAACCACAACACAAACTCCAAAGCATGTTTGTCTTACCCCTCAAAGCAAGCTGAAATCCACAATTTTTCAAAAACAGCTGCCTCCAAATTTGTGCTCTGTTTGATCCACCTCCTCTGATTGCTGTTGTTGGTGCCACTATGACATATATTGAAGGAAAAAAAAAGTCTTGGCTTTTTTTTTTCTTCCTGTTTTACCACATTGTTTTGCATGCAGTGGCAGTTCAGCCACTCTTTCCTGTGTATTGTGTTTTTCAAACAAGCCTTTTCCTCCAAGACAACATGTTATTGTCAAAATGGCCTCCGTAACATTAAACCTTTTTGCTCCATTGTCAAGCAGCTGCTATGCCATTATTTCCACCTTTTGACCTTGTGTGATGTTGGAGGAAACAAACACCGCTTGCTGCTACCATCTGTCAATCCAGGAAGGGGCGGGACTAAACCATCCTTATTAAATGTAGAGAAATTAAACTGTATTGCTCAAATATTGCAGTTGCAGCACTGTAATCTGTTCAATCCCTTGATTAACTCCCATGAAAGATAGTTCTCTTCATATCCCCTGCGGCTGGCTTTTGTTTAAGCATCTGTTTGTGTTGTGATCGTTATTATCTTAAAAAGCATTAAAACCATGATCTACATTCAGAGCATGAGCCTGCTATTAAACTGCAACCTCGCTAAAATCCAAACAGCTTTTAATTGCATGAATAATCTTCAGCCAACACAAATTCCCATTTTAATGATCAATTAAAAGGCACATACATTGGCCCTGTTGGTCTTTTCACAGTCACCATATTGGACATAAGTTGCTGATGTTTTTTGGCTCATGATGTCTCCAGCGAGATTTCTATTTTGTTTCTTTATCTTGAATTTTAGCATGATTATATTAAGCTGACTCTTCACTGTGAAACTTTAATTGCTCTAAGCACACAGATATTTTATTTGTTTGTTGTTTTGTTTTTTTGTTTTTTTTGTTTTTGTTTTTACAATAACCAGAACATTCTCATCTGAAATTTATAATTATGTTAGTTCACTTTTATTATATCTCTAACAAAACCATTTGTATGTGAAAATGAGGTCATGCTTGGGATTCGCAATAAAATAAGAGACGGAACTGTAATACTAGGCAAATGATGTAAATGATGGCAAGCAGGTGGAAAGATGCTCCAACAAACAAAGTAATCTGCCACAAACGGATAAAAAATGTCTCATATTGTTGTTTGGATTCACTTCAGTTTTTTTGGTTGTCAGAACTTCTGTTTACCCCCCGAGAGACTCTGTGTCTGAAAGCACAAACTCCTGTTATAATAAAAGACATTTCAGTTTTTCTGAAGTGATTTATGTTTATTATGAAGCCTGTAAGAACACTTCAGTGCACAACTTACTTATGGCTTTGTGATTCCTCTATGCTTCTATTATGTCAACCTGACTTTGTGTATTGACGTGCTGAAATGTGGGCAAATAATATGGGCTGGACGTTTCATCGATACGATTAAACTCAGTGACACGGTCCGAAAATCCTTGTAAGAATCCATGTCACATATGGAGTCACTGATAATCCAGTGGCAGAATCGTCACCTTTCACACGGGATTGATTCTCGGCCAAGGCCCATTTTTATTTGTCTAATGTCTGTTTCTCTTACTCATTGGCTCACACACACACAAACACACACACACAGACACACACACACACACACACACACACATACACACACACACACACTTAACTCATAGAATACCAAATTGTAATTTGCAGAAGGCTACAGGCAGCTCGACCGGCCCTCCCAGTAACGAGAAAAGGGGTTAGGAAATGCGTGTGTCCCCTCTCCGTGTGTGGACAGTCAGGACATTGCTACATGATTAAAACATCAAAAGAGAAAATTTACATGTACAATTAGAATGTTTCTGGGCAACTTGTTATCATAGTTTGAGATATATGTGCAAAAAACACTCCACCTGTAGCACCATAACTCACAAACTTTATAGCAGATCTTTAGGGCAAGCTCCCAATAAATTTTAAGTCGTCAAATGTATTTAACCATATTACTTCACACAGAAGTTGATATTGAATTTTGCAACAGGTGAGGCACATTACACAGCTTTAAAAAATGGAGAGAAAATAAGTACAGGTAGAGGGAATAGGTGAAAATTAAAGAACTTGGAAGAAATAGTCAAAAAAAGAATGGATGTGAATAATTGAATCATGCGGAAAGGCACACCTCTAACACAAGGACAAGTTACAAAATAGGCCACAAAAAAGAATAATCCAAAAGAGGTCGGGACCATAGAATTTGAACTGGTCAATACCGTTGACTAGATCTTAACTTCCCATCAACTGATGCCATGTGCAAATGTGTAGTGAGAGGAATGAACGCACAAAACTCTCTCTCTCTCTCTCTCTCTCTCTCTCACACACACACACACACACACACACACACACACATACACACACACACACAACCTCAAAGTACATACACAAATACAAAACCCTACAGAGTTTCACAGGATCCGTCTATTCAGTTTCTACCGAGGTCATAGAACAAACAGAAATGACGCTTCAGCCGCAGCTATTCAGAGCTGTGATCATGAAGCATGCAGTATCTCCACTTAAACATAGTAATATCCATTCTATTGAAACTAAATTTGAAAATTAGATGTAACATGCTGACACTGACCTGCAAGACGAGTTCAAATATTCACAATTTGTGTGATTTTACAGGAATGTATATCTAAAGCTCCTTTCTATCATTTCCATTACAGCAAGGCAAATGAAAACCAATTAAATGAGATTTATTTAACACAGCGGTCAGTAAAATTAAGGCTAAATCAAAGGCTTTTTGTTTTATAATGCTAATGTGTATTTTTGAATTTCTACGGTGACTTTCCGAAAATGGCTTTTCACAACTTAGTGAGCTGCGAGCTCGGGCGGTGAAATGAGAAAAGACAAGAGCAGAATAGACGAGCAAGGCTAAGAAGCTGTAGTTTCTGTGTTTTTTTTCTTCTTCTTTTTTTGTTCCCAGGTGGCTTTGAAGATCCAGCGGTTCATGCCTTTACCGGACATTCAGCTGACAATAAACACCTTTGATGCTGACTGCTGTTGGGCTGTAAAGTTCCCGCTAAACCCCCATGGTCTGGGTGTTGGGGAACACATCCAAGCCAACCGCCTCAGATCCCCCATGACTTAATTAGTGCTCTCTGATTCTCCGCATTAGTTTACTGTATAGGAACAACTTTTATCCTTAACTGTAATCAGCTTGCCCAGAAGAATAGAACACAATAAGAAGCCCGTTTGAAGTTCTCTTTGTGTTATCTCGAGCACTTCAACAAAAGCCCAGTGCAGCTTGCCTCAGAGTATAATGCTAGGCCAGTAGGCAGCCCAGTTGTTGAAAACCTGCACTGTTGCAAATGCCACCTGCAGTTCCTTTTCCCCTGCTTGAGCACAGAAAAGCAATTGTTTTTACTATCCCTCAACAATAAAAATTAGTTTTCTGAAGCTTACAGGCTCATTAGCTTCTAAAGGATTTTTTTTTTTTTAAACAGCTAAGTGATCATATTACATTTAAAATTGATCCCGTTAAATTATTTAACGATTTAAGGAGCCTGGTCTGCCAGTCTCACGAAAGTTTCATCCCTTGATTAAAGGGATTATTCCTAAAGTGAATAAATTCAACCATTTATTACCATTTGCCCTCCTCACCCATTGAAAAAAAAGAAAAGAAAAAAAAAGAGGAATTTTGTGATGAATTCTTGAGGTGTCATTAATATGCATAATCAAGCAAAGCTGGACATTAGTCCAGCCTTTTAGGTCTATTATCAGGAGATGACCATGACGGACTGCAGAGCTTTTATGAACCTCCTTATATTTCTTATCAAATATTCTGCTCTGTCTGATGATCAAGGTGACCGCTAATTTGATGGCAGTCTTCTTCATCTGTCCTACCAAGTACAATAATGACATTTACTTGGGTTATTCAAATGTAAAATTATTTATTCTCACATGAAAAGTGTAAGAGCTCAGTCTGGTAGATGATTGCTAAACTAAACTGGAAATTTGCCTTTTCCTACAAAGTGGAAATTCTTGTCAAAAACAAATCATACACCCAGTTTGGAGATGTTAAAGAGGCTTGGAGTTAAAATACGCTGTTTGCAGTTCTCATCATCTCAGAAATAATTTAATAATGATATAGCAGATCGTTTTTGATCATTATTATCTTTTTAATACGTTTAATTATCTGACTTTAATCTAGGTTCTGTGGACACTGAAGGGTTGTACTTCTCCAGATCCATTTCTGACCAACTCCATTAATAATACAACTGCACCATCTAGTGTATGGAACACAAATTTCTACTTTCGTTACGTTAGGATGAATTTAGGCGTATGCTATGAGTGAAAACCTGCTTTTAATGTGCATCATTTCTTTATTTGTAACTGGATCAGAGGGTTTCTGAATTTTGGTCAGTAAAATCACCCTCCCTGAGCCAAATGCAAGAAAATATCAAATCTGAAGATGTGAAGGTTTTGACTAATAGAGAGCCCAATTTACAGGGTTGAGAATGGCTACATTAGATAGACTGCTCATGTTGGACCATTTGGCAGAAAAGCGAGGGCAGAGGTTGAGATGGTTTGATCATGTATGGGAAGGACACTGAGGGTGGAGGGCAGAGGCAAGAGGAGAAGACACAGTGACAAGGTTCATGTAGCAGTCAGAGAGGGTGATTGGTACAGGAGATGGGGTATTCAAAGAAGATGAGCTACTGTGAATAAATCAAAAGAAAGAAGAAAAGTTATTTTCTGTGAAGGGTTTTTTTTTTGTTTTTTTTTTTTAAAGATGGTTTAGCTTTAGTCTCTCTTCCATTGTCCAATAGACTCGGTGTTTGATGTTGTGAGCCACAAGGTTTTCTTTTAATTATGATCACTAAAACATGTTAACTGAATCAAACAGCATAAAAAGCTACTAAAACTGATGTGAGTTTCATGAATCTGCATCCAAGAGCATCTAAATGAAATACGAGATGAATGTCATGCGCTAAATATAATGCCACACTTATTACACATATTTTTGTTTTTTTTAACACCTTTCTTTCATTTCTTTCTCCTTCATTCTTTCCTTTCATTACTTTCTAAACTCTATACTTGCTCATGATCACAGATGTTAACATGTTCCCACAATTCTTTTAAGTCATTCACTGCTATTCTAGCTTTCTTTTCAACCACACTAAGGACTTGGCAATATGCCTTTAGAGGCAGCTTGGTTGTATGCCCAATTAGAGTGTAGCCAATGTGGTAAATCATCTTCAATTGTTGGCAGTTGAGCAATGAATTGCTCTGCAAGATGAGTTGGTAAGCCCCCCGACTCTCTCATGCAAATTCTAAAGATTTCAAGACAGATATTTGTCGTATTTGTGAAGGGAAAAAAAATCCACATTATTAGGTTCTTGTTAAGTGTCTGATTTATGTGTGTTACTGGCCACTGCTCCACGACACCTGCAGCCCACATCTGGTTCCACTGATTCGATGTGAGGTTTGTTAACTACTGACTCAAAAGCTTTTTTGGAGTCATTCGTCGAAATGTTCACTTTTGTTGCTGCAGCACTGTGCATGTTTAATGGCTGAGTTCAATGAAGGCACTATTTCTTTTGAAGCACAGTGTAATGGTATTTAGCGCACCCCGCCTCACAGGCCCGAGTCTGTGCCAGAGGAACCTTTCTCTGTGGAGTTTACATGTTCTACCTATGCCTTGGTTTTCTCAGGCAATCTGGCGTTACTTCTAAAATCCCAAAAACAATTATTTGTTTGTTAATTGGTGACTCAGATTGCTTGAGGGTGAGAATGAGCGTGGTTAGTTGTTAGGAAACCTGTCCACAATGTCAGTGTTGCCCTATTCACTATGAAATGCTCCAGCAGCCTAGGATCATAACTTTGAATAAGGTCATACAGAAGAGACATGCATGGAGTTATGTAATATCATACACATGGTGTTTGGGTATATTTGAGTGAAATGTAGATAAAGTAAAGTTTTATAATCAACTCTCGCAACACTCTTTCTGTCGGTCCACAAAAGTTTTTCAGATCGATCTCCTCTTGGTTCATTTTGAAGTGTCCTTGAGCGAGACACCGAACCCCAGAGTTTTTTTCAGCGATAAGCAAGCATCCTGCATGGCAGCTGGCACCATTGGTGAGTGAATTGATGTAAGTAAGATGTACTATGTACGCAAACATTAATTTCCCATTTGCGGGTGCATAAGAGAAAGTGGCTCTACAAACAGTTTTGAATGTTCTTTTGTTAAACAATAGATGAGCTCATTAACTTCAAATCCCTTTCATAAACAATATCAGTATTTACAGATTACTCCATGAATTAATTAGGAAATTGCACTTACATACACTATCAGAAAAAAAGAAATGGACATATTATTACCTCTTCCAAGGAGGTTATGTTTTTGCCAGGGTGTGTCCGTTTGTCTGTCTGTCTGTCTGTCTGTTTGTTAGCAGGATTACACAAAAACTCCTGACGGGATCTTCCTAAAAATTATTCTGAAGATGTGTTGTGATCCAATTTAGGTTCCATTAAATTTTGAGAGTGATCCAGATAACCATCTGGATACACAAAAATATCAAAGATCCTGTTTTTCCCCTTTACTTATTATTGAACCGTTTTCAAACCATTTACCTTGCATATCATTTCTGATTGACTTGTCAAAACTCAGTGATCTGTAAGATGGTCATATCCAGTAGAGTGTAAAATTTAATCCGGATCAGATCCAGAATAAGGTCAGGAAAAATTCCTGAAGTTAACATTGGAAACCCCATTTAAGA
Source organism: Parablennius parvicornis (assembly GCA_900302745.1). Lineage (NCBI taxonomy): Eukaryota > Metazoa > Chordata > Actinopteri > Blenniiformes > Blenniidae > Parablennius > Parablennius parvicornis. The sequence goes on from OMNM01048624.1 coordinate 9,538, forward strand.
GTTTCAAAAATCATGACTCATAGAAGTTTGTTTTGATTCTCTTGGAATTAGACAGCTATATTTGAAGGTTCATTGCCCTGAATTGTGCCAGATTTTATCTGGATCCGATCCAGATTAACAATATGGCGGCACTTTGAAGTTGGGAAATTTTAACATTGAAAACGCCATTTGAATCACATAAAGTGTCATAAATCTGTGTAATCGACTTGGATTACATTGATATTTGGAGGGATTAGGTCTATTGGCACCCTCTACAATTGTACAAGCTTTGATCCGGATCAGATGTGGATCATGGATTTGGCAGATGAAAACATGCAAAAAATTCGGCCATCTTCAAAAGTCATTGGTGACATCAAAAGTTGAAAAAAAGAAATTCTGGTTCATGTTTTTTTCAAAAGAGAAAATGTTCTGTTACATTTTGACAGTGACGGAAGTTTTGTATATGCAAGTTTTTTGTTATTCGCTGTTAGATGGAAATAAAACAGAGGTGATTGCATAAAAGCTTTTATTATTTTTTGGTGTAAATCCCAAACGTGCGGCGAAAGGAGGCTTGGCGGAGGTCTGAGCTCTTGGGAGTGCTTCTTGTAGTTCTTAATTATGTCAATTGATTTTTGTGCAAGTTGTTGCACTTCTGATCCAACAGATGGTGCCAGAGTGCTCCGGGTGATATCTGCCACCAAGCGTCACTAAACGTTTATTTCACACAGTAGCCAGTACTGAAGGCCAAAATGTGTTATTAAACTGGCTCCAGATATATTTGATTCCATATGAAGGATGATAACATGTACATTTTACTTGTTGTTTTGCCAGATGAGTGATTGTACACGCTCTGCTGGATCACCTTTACCTTAATATAAAGCTAAACACACAAAGACTCACAAAGTGAAGGATTTTCAGGGTAAGGCCACGTAACTTCAGCCAGAGGACACTCTAATCAGGCAGTATTGAAAACACCTGTGGCAGACACGCAGCACGCTTTAAAATATGTTTTCAGTTTAAACTTGATTATCTTCTGAGGCCTGTTTTTACTTTTTACCTGGTGGGTCATTTAAAGTTCTTCTATTATGCACTTACTGTATTTGTATGCCAAGAGGTTCTGAATTGTGTATTAAATTACACCTATGGTTGTTTTTACGTTTGAGTAACGTGTTTTTTTTTGTGTGTGTGTGTGTGCATATACCCAAGGCACTGGACACTTGAGTGGAAGACATTTTTTGGGTCGTATCATAGCAGGAAAAAGCACAAGTATGATAAAAATAATGAATCATGGTTCCATTTCAAGGTTTGCAGGAGCATTTATAGTGCACTATATTGCTACCCTAATTAATGAAAATATAATTAGCAACAACAACTATACCTGTTTAGAGCAGATGAAAATGTAGACTACAAATATTTGAAGCCCAATTTCATTATTCACATTGTTGTGCGCTGCAGCTAATTGGAGCAAACTATGAACAAAGGCAGGTGAAGTGGTGACCTTGGACAGGTCACCACTTCACCACAAACACTCTATACTGTGTACGTCTACTGTGGAAGGGAACAAGCGTACCCAGAAGTAACCCATACAAGCACAGGGAGAACATGCACATTCTTGCAGAGAACGACCTCTTGGTGCAAACCAAGATTCAAACCTAGGACCTTCTTGCTCTGAGGTGAAAGTTCTAACCTCTACAACATTGGATTTTTTAAATGCACTTGGATATATGAGGATGGCACAATATCAAATGTTCAACTGAAATGACATTGTTGGCTTATAGAACATTTTGTATCTTGTTATTTGACATTCTATTAAGTATTCACGAAAAAAAATTTTTTACTGGAGTAGTGGTTAGCACTGTGCCACAAAGTTTTCCCTCTGGGTACAGTGGTTTCTCCTGCAGTCCAAAAGCACTTTTCTTTTCTAAAATTAAACATTCAGATATGATCTAGCATAGTTAGCCAGTTAAAATCTATAACAACATTCTCCTGATTATGTGTAGATTGTCATTTTATTATTACCGCCAGGTAGCATGAACCGTTTCTAAATCTTATGCTTCATATCATTCACAACAGACAGGAAGAGAAAAAGAACAGCCCCACATGGGTTTTTATATCCAGAATCTAAATATTCTCATACACTTGAGTGAAGCTTGTTAAAAGTACTTTCACTTTGGTTTTAATTTTCGATATTTTATATTTCTCATCTGCACTGAAAGCTGTAAAGCACAATGAGATGCATTGTGCATGCTATCAGAAGCCCAATACATTTTGTGGAACAGTGCAAGATTTACAAAGAAAGAAGGAAAGAAAGATAGCTGATGTTGTTTAGGCATGAAAAGCTATTTGCACAGATGCTCCAAAAACATGTGAAAACAAGGCCCAGGATAACAATTTGATTTCTTCGCACCACCTAAATTACTTTGTACATGCCCCGACAGCAGCAAAGAATGCTTCGTACAGAGGCATGCAAAAACAAATTCCCAAACTTTAGTCAGGTCAGGCTGGAAAAAGGACTTGTGTTGAACCTGTGGAGCGCTAGGACCACACAGCAGTACGAGCCGAAAATTCAAACAGTACAGGCAGATCAGTAAAAGCTTCATGCTGAACCAGACTTATGCATTTGAAGATCATCCACAGAAATATTGCCTTCTGCATGAGAATCCTCTAAAATAATAGCCTTTATTCTGATCCTGTTACCTGTGTTGGAGAGTTTGACACACAAAACCAGTGTCTTGGGCAGAATTTTGTTGATATAATACACATTTGTTTTGTATGAATTAAAATCTCAAATTTAAATCTGGTTAAAAACAAGTCTAAATCCACCATTTGTATAGAGCAAATTATCAAATCAGATGATTCCTGCACTAAGAATATCAAAGTACTTTACAACAGCTGTCACATTCATACAATCACACGCACACAGAGGTTCAGTCTCGCTGAAAGACTCTACTTTCAGAAGAGTCGACATGTAAAGTCATTTTACAGTGAGAGATTATTCATATATTATATGTATTTGTGTTCCAAGTAATCTAGTTCATCCTGAATTTTGCATGTAACATTATCCTGAGCCACACAGTGGTTTAGTGGTAACTACTCACAGCCTCATATCGATCAGGCAGACAGTTCCAAGTCTGTTTTGTCTGAGCAAATCAAAAAAGCATGTTTATGATTTGAGTAAAATGGTGACACTAAATTGCCCGGAGGTGCGAATAACTTAACATGCAGTCTGCTAGCGTTGGCTCCAGAGCACAAACAGCAGATAAAGTGGAAGGAGATGGATGGATGGACAGAAAATATATAATGGACTTATGAATATCAAAGTTGTTTGTGTAATAACTGACTACTATTGCAAGAGGGACTGGGATTTCTGTTGGTTCTCTTTTTGTTTTCCTGATAAATCATTATAGACTGAGGCACATGTTTTGCACATATTGTGAAGTTATACTAGATTAGTGGTTTGTGGCTGTGAAGGAACCACGATTGAGTAAAGCAGTTCATTAACAATTTTGGCAGTAATTTCAGTGGTGTAAATTAGTAACCTCAGATCACGTTCTCATGGTTTAAGATGTGGAAACATGAATGTTTACAGTGTTTTACACTAAGATTTTATTTTCTCATTGACATCACAGAGATTCTTCTGTGTGCACCACTGTGTCTGGGACTGACTATAACAAAATTAAGTGAACAAACACAATTTGAAAGAGTTTTCTACTACGAGAATTACTGAGGGAAAATATGACAATAGACCTTCAAGACAACCAAGATATTTTTGAAAAAAAAAAGTTTATTAATTTAACAAGCATACAAAACAACAAATCTTTTTTTTTTTTTAAACATCTGATGCGATTTCAGTGCAATTTCAAAATATACATTTTCAGCAGGGCATGTTAATCAAAGTTAAATCACGTCAGAAACAGCCACTTTAAATAGTTCTTCTGATTATCATATTTGACAATTGTCCTAGCCAGAGGAAGCTCACGAGTGATACCTTCTGGAGGTGAAACTGTATACATCTAATCTTTAACGTACAAAACAAAGCACTGCACAATTAAATATTAAATACATGAACAAAAAACAGAAGTACGAGCACACAACACAAACCAAAGCATTTGTAAACAAGGCTTGTAAACAAAATGAAAGTATGTGGTTATACATTTTTGGTTTGTGGATTTAATAAATACCAAGCAGATGCAATTTATCCAGACAGTTTTTGGTGTGAAAGAGTAACAGGCTGTCAGTTGTAATGTTACTGGTTTTCCTCAACTGGAGGTTATAGCATAAATACACAGATGCAAATTAATATGGGGGGAAAAAAAAGCTTTTTTTTTTTATCCTTTTCCTTCGAAAGAGAAGAGTGACATTCAATGTTTGAAAACAGTGCAGGCAAATCTCAGTAAGCTTGTTACTTTAAGACATGAAACAATAAGCGCTCAGGGATGGCACAGCCAAGAAGAACTGATTTTAGTTCACTCCAATATGACCGGGGAGGGGGGGTGGTGAAGCTTCTGGTTAGTTGATGGCCATGTACCATTAACACGACGTCTACAGTGTTAAATGAGTTTAATTGCCCACAAACAACCTATGAGAGTAGCTAACTGAATCGAGGTTTATTGATCAGCTACAGTGTCTTAAGCTGATTGCTTGGAAGAGAGAACTAGTAAAGAAAACAGGCTTCAGAAGAACAGATCAATATTATTTTAGACAAGTTAAATACTGATGTCTCGTGGTTCTCTGGAGCCGACTCTTCTCTGCTCTTTAGGTGCTACAGGTATGCTGCTACATGAGACCAAACAGTGGTGGAACAAAACAAAAACCGACCGTAGACAATGACATGAAGTCTGCTTCATGGTCCATTTTTAAAAGTTGAGAGGGATCATTGACTCAGTTTATTATGATTCTGGCTTTCTTGTAGGATTCATATATATAAGACGCATTTATTTTCACTCAATTCATACTCCAGGCAGGTGGAAGCACATCCATTCATAGGTTAGTATGTTAGTATTGGATAATGCTACAGTTATCATTCATCTGGGTATTAAACAAATACTACTGCTGTTAGATGTTTACCCAACACTGTGCTAGCTTATATATAAAAAAAAACCTCTCTGATAGAATGTCAGATCAAAAAAAATGTGCCCTGTAAAAGCAAAGGAATCATTCAGTATTTGTGCTGTTTCTCCAGTGTGTGGGATTCAAAAAGCACTCAATTACAATCATCATTTCATTTGCACCCAGCCACACAGCGAGAATATGTCTTTAAGACATGACCGTTAATGGGAGTTTGTCCTATTACAGCATACACAATGGGCAGAGAACACCTGCCATTAAAAAGGATAAAAGGCAGATTGCAGTTATCTGAAAACCAGTGTAACGTAATCAGCTTGAAAGAAGCGATTCATCATCACGCAGAGTCAACTTCTGATGAGAGTGATCCAAACTATGACCACGGAAAAGCAGAAAGCACTAGATTTAAATTGTCTAGTTGTCCAAGCCCACACAGATGTAGAAAAAAGTGAAAAGGGTTTGTGTGAATGTGTGTCTGTGCTTTTAACAGTGGAAAGTGGTCACAGGTCAAAGGGTAATTCAACACTAAATTACGAGGACAAAAATGTTCCCTCTGTGATGATTAGCAGATTCAAACATTGAAGCAGGTTGTGTTTTTGGATGCACTTCAATTAATGATGTCACATCAGCGGTCAAACCATGACCACCTGCTGTGACACCATAGCCGGAAACACTCTGGCCTAATATCTATGACAAGAAGGAGAGAGGGAGAAACTCAGTGTTTGATTACCCTTTAAGGCTCATCTTTTCAGTCTAATCCCAGCGTGGTTTGTACACTTTTTAAGGTCCACCTCTCAACTATCGGGTCTCTCACTTTGACCTGTTGCGTCTACCTGATACACTCCTCCTCTGAAGCGTTTAGCGACTCTTCACTCTCACTGTCGTCTAGTTCAGGAAGATCGCCCCACAGGAGCAGATTCAGACCTGCAGAAACATTTGAAGGGGGATTGTGAAGATTTTTTGAATCTCAAAGAGAAACTGTAGGGAGTCAGGAAAGGGCTCTAAAACTGACCTGTCGCATCCAGTCTGTTGAGAGTTGATACAGCCTCGCTATTGAACATCCAGAAATGTCCGTTGTTACAAGAGAGCAGGCATGGTTTGCAAGGGGCCACGACATGATATCCCACAACATTACCGCTGGGAGAGGGAGAGAATAAAGAAGAAACATTAGTCAGCATTTTAGTGGGGGCACTTCTGAAAAGTGCTCACTCCACTAGTGGGTGTCTATTATCTGACTGATGTTTGTTTTTGCCCTCTATAAAACAACAAAAGCTTGGGAAAACAAAAGAGTTTCCATAAAGCACCTCTGGCACTGAACTGTGCTTTAAGGCAAAATCAGCAATAAATGCCTAATGACACCAAATGAAATACCAACAAGGGAAAACTATGTTGGTAAACAATCACTTTAAAAAAAAGCTATTTGTAAATATACTTTGGTTCGGACTCGTAGTAGTTTCATGATTGCAAAATAAATCAAATGATTTTGGACAGTTGGCCAAATCAATGCCATCGATGGATAAAGTAGTTTCATGCCTTTCAAAATCTGCATAATAAAATTATTAGTGGCAAAGTTGTGCCATAATAACTAAGTATTAAATTAAAATTGTTTACTGTGTTTACTATTGGTGGGTGTTGTCAATAGCATAATGCATAAGCAGATGGTTTTTGTAAGGCAAACACTGCAAGGCAAAAAGAAAAAACTGTTACGTACCATTTGAGACATGCAATGTCTCTCAGTTTGCATTTACAGCTTTCAGTAGAGTAGCAGCTGGCCACAAAGTCAACAGTTCTTGGGGGAGGGAGTGTGATGCAAAGAGAAACAAACATAAGCATAAAAAGGATGCAAGTCACACCAATATTACCATATGTACATTGTATTGTAAAAGTTGTTAATCGCAGTTTGGGTATACATTTGTGTGTTTTGATCCCCACAATGGGAAAGGGAATAAGTTGATCCTAATGCAATAGAATAACACATTCAATGCAGGTCAGAGTGGCTCACAGATCTGTTACTCTGACAGCTGCACACAAAAAAAGATACAGAAACAGTCACAACTTTAAAAATAAAACAAACATATTCATATGAATAAGAGGAAAACGTGTTCAACAGTAAAGCAGATATTGGAGAGCTACAACAATCTGCGAGCAGGTATCTTCTCGGTGTTGTGCTGCACTCTCTTTAGCCTCATCAGACGTAAACAAAGGTTAGCAGCGCTGCTAATAGCACTTACCTATTGGGAGGTATATCCGTGGAAAACAGCTCGACCTCGGTGTCTGCCAGGAGCACAGCCTTCATGCCTCTTGTGCAGAGCATACTCTCGCAGAAGATGCAATTCACTTGAGCGACACACTTGTTTTTGAAATTGGCGTTGGATGTAGACATTGTTGTTGTGCTCACACAAAAAAAGGAGAAAATGGACGAACTTTCTCGCTTCTTCTGCCTCCGGGCAGCAAACCCAACGGATAACAATGAATGTCGGTGGGCGTCTGTTGCTATGTCGTCCGCTTCGTTTAATAATTACATGTACATGTAGATTATTGACGACTGCGCTAGCTCTAACGTCCTTGTGCAGACGCTAGCCTCTTCCTAACGAAGGGCTAATGTTAGCTCGTCCTACAAACACACAGGAAAGTAGAAACCGCCGCGTCGCAGTTTCTGTGTAAGCAAACCGGCCAATGTAATGTTAATAAACACACGGCGTCGGCAAACTACTGGCCTGTTTCACACAGCAGGCTGCGCATCCATTCGGATGTTAGTTTACAGCTAACCAACTAGCTGTCAGCTTTGTTTACAACTTCCTGGTATTTAATGGCACTTCCTGTATGTTGCTTTAAAAGACCTCAATGCTCACTCTGATTGGATGTTCCATGCAGCGGCGCATCTTCATTGGTTAGCTTCATTGCAACGTCCGAATGTGATTGGATAGAAATTCGACTTGAACTGTCCCACTCTTCAAAGCTTTACAAGATGCGATTGGTTCAATTAAATGTCGTTCAAATCTAATCATTGTCTTATATTATTGATCAAATAAAGTTAGGTGGGGCATTGCATGATGTAAAAAAAGTTATTTTGTTGCAATTTAAACACCAATTAGTTTATTTTCTTCAAACAAACTATATCAAAGTTATGTATCCCATCACAACTTGCCATGTCACCTTGTGCTCACATTAGCCAGTAATATTCCCTCAGAATTCAAAAGTGTGAGATTTTGGTTCATAAATACACATGTGTAATTATTGCTTCGGTTGCAAATTGACTGTTGAACCATTTAAGCATCATGTGTTCCCTTTATTGTTAAAGTCTGGTCTTTCCTGGCGCAGTTTCAGTGAAATATTTAGGCCAAACTCACCTGATCTGATTTCTGCATTTGAGAATCCAGATTAACCGTGGCTGTCCTGCGCACTGTGGCCTGCCCAGCAGCCAGCCCCTCCATCCATTTCCCCACTCACTCTCCTTCCTCTCTCACTTCAGGAGGGGGAACAAGAAGAAGGCAGTTTAGTTTTGGACAGGCAGCAGTGTGATCGAGCCCTGATCAGGGCAAAGGGAAAAAAAAACAAAAAAGAAAACTTGATGATTTTTTTTTTTTCTTTCAAGACGGGAATGAATCACATTTCACTTGAAGTTGTTTGCACCATAACCGGTTTTGAGGAGGCGGCGAGGCGCGGCGCGGCGGCGGAGAGAAGCAGGAGCACACAAGCTGCAGCAGCGCCAAACTCACAATGCGCCCTGAGTGAGCGGAGGCAGGGAGACAATACAGATCCCGGGCACACTGAGGAGCTGCAATCTCTCCTTTCCTGAACTCCAACAAACCTGCTCCGGAGCGGCTGCTTTTCTTCCCATTTACGGCTGATCTATTCATTGACTGAGAGAGAGAAAAAAATAGACTTCTCTACGAGGGACAAGTGGTTTGATCTCCAAACTCAGCCATGACGTCTCCAGCCAAATTCCGAAAGGACAAGGAGATCGTGGCCGAATATGAAACTCAAGTTAAAGGTAAAACTTTTTCCGGGCGTTTAACATGTTAGCGGACACCGGGGTACTCAGTAATAGGTAAAAATGTGCTCTTCCTTGCAATATGTTGTGTTTTTTCCCCAGACTTGGCAAATTACATGATTTTTTTTCTCTCTCTCTCCCCCTGAAGCCTTACCTCTTTTTCTCCATAGAAGGAAGGGTTACCTTTTCATTTTTTTTCGCAATCTGTAAAGGATAATTGTCATTATGCGGACGTGGCAGATCACTAATATATAAATAATTGCCGTCATGAATAGAACATCATGATCAGTGTCTCCAGGCGTGTGATTGCTGCCTATGAGGCAGCAGCAGCAGCAGCGCACACATGGTCAACAAAGGCAGGGTGGGAAAAAAAGAAATCGCTCAGAAATCTGCGGTGGTGTCCAGATGTGCCCCGAGCAGAGTCTGTAAAAGCTGTAGGTGAAGGTGATGTGTGTACTTTGTGTAGACTAGCCACGGGGTGGATGTTTCGACATTGAACCAGGCAGGCAGGGCGTTTTCTCCCTCCTTCTCTGTCTCCTGCCTGTCTGTGCGCCTGCCTCTGCACTGATTTCCCCGGCATGAATTAGACGCAGATTGGAATTAAATGATCAATTTGCGCGAAGGCTTGCTTGCTCATTGATCAGTTCATCGGTGCCGCCTCCGCTGATGATCAAGGACATGGGAGCAGCAGGGGTGGCAGAGCAGATTGTAGTTGTTGGAAAGGGGCGTTGAGGTGTTAACTGTTTCCTGGCTGATTGCTGTGCAGGCTATAAGTGTTGATGACAGGAAGTTCTTTTCTGCTCTCGGACGATATAACGTTATGTGGTACACACAGGGACGTGAAGAGATGGGGAAAGAGGGGCATGTAGGAGTTAGGATATGATCCTCCTACTGAGCAGCATGTTTGCAGTGTCAGATGACGAGATAAGATGGACAACTGCTTTCCTCATCATTCTCAGTTTCATGCATGAGTAAGGTCGTATGTCTTCTATCTGTGTCCTTTGCCTTATTGCACTTCAGTTGGAAAGAGTTTTCCTTAATGAACTTGTTGTTACTTTGGAATTTGTGGTTTTAATACATGGTTGAGTGACAGAAACAATGGAGAACCTGCATATAATTTATTTATGATGCATAACAAAATTTCAGCTGCAATATTTTGATTGATGAGATCAATAAGTGCCTAGCAGGGTTAAGAACCATTCCAGTCTACATGATCAATGTTTACAACTTTTCAAACCTCTTCGTGGGATTGAAATCTGTTTCACACTTTTCCATTAATCCATTCATGTGCCCACATCATCCCAGATTTGGATCGCAGGATACTAGAGCCTCTTCCAGCCAACACTAGGAGAGATGCAGGGTTCCTCCAAGATAGCTTGACAGTCTATAGCATTGAGTAATGTCTTTGTATCAAGACAGGAAGTTGAAGTATTGAGAGTGAAAGAAGAACCAGACATGGGGGAGCATGCAAATGCCACACAGCCGTCCTTCCATCAATCTGCCATACTACTTTATCCAACTTAAGATCGCAGGGGGCTGGAGCCGATCCCAGTTGACTCCGGGAAAATGCAGCTTACATCCTGGATAGCTTGCGTGTGTACTGCAGGACTAATGCAGAGCGATATCTTTGTATTAAGGAAGGAAACTGGACTACCTGGGGGAAACTGTTACACTCACTTGGCAAGTGTGCAAAGTCCCCAGCAATGGCTCAGTCAGCCCGATTCAAACTTTATTTTTGTAAGATGACAGTGTTAATCACTGGATCGCTGTGCCACCGGGCTACACTTCAAAACTTCATTCTCTGTAGTGGCATTTAAGTTTGTTATCTTGTTCAACGCCACTTACTTCTCTCCTTTAAATTCAAGTTTCTTTGAGACTACACGAGGCAGTGAATTATTTTGTGTTTCAAACCGGAAGGCCTGTCAGTCAAACAAGCAGAGAATATAATCCAGGGTAACGGGACCCACTTTAACATTCCCCACCTTTTATTAACAGCTTCCTTTTGTTTACCTGTCTATTTGAAAACTCCTTTGTTTGTCACCACAGAGACATTAGTGTTGGTAGACTGCTGTTTATGCTTGGCAGCCCATGTAAAGACTTTCTATCCATGCTGCATTGTGGGCACTGTCTGCCGTGTTTGTCAGACCATGGACTTAATGTTTGTCCATCGACCCTGTGCATTGATTTCTCCTGTCAGTTACTTCATTGCTCCCCAGTCAACAGCTTTGTTGTGTTCTCTCTTCTATCCTCACTGGGTCCATGTGGTTTGTCCACATACTGTCTCCCCTATCTGGAATGAAGAGATGATAGACTAAACCTGTGTATCCACATAGCTGTTGAGGTGTGTGAGTTTGTTTCCTCTGAGGATGTTTCCAGATGCTTTGTGTACCATTCTCAACAGTCTGCCTTATCGAGGAGACACAGACGGTCTGTTATTGCCCTGTGCACTGCTCTTTAAAATTCTGTAATATAGGGTCTCGAGTAGCCATACATGAAGCTGCTATACATGGCATCCTCTCCAGGGTAGACAGATCATGTCAGTATCTGACTACCCTGCTTCCACAGATCCTCTCTTATCTTTCAGTCCAGCTAAGAGAGGAGGGTCCATACCTACCTGCTCATCTCACTTATGATTGAACAGCAGGGGTGGATTTTCGGCTATATGCTGCTGCAGTTTGGGGGAAATAAATGTAAATCCCTTTGGATGTCATCCGTAAACCTCTGCAGAAAGAGAGGGAGAAACAAAGGTGTACACTTTATTCACCCAGAAGCAAATTAAGCATTTGATGAGTGAATTAGATCTGATAATGTACGATGTCTGCTACATCTGGTATACCACGAACTACAGATTAAACTCTAGGCCAACGCTATATATGCTTCAATAGTATGAGTAGTCTTTTGTTGTACCACTGCATTGCCTGTGGGAAATGCTGTTGCTGGTCTTGAGGCCATTTGTTGATTGAAAAAGTGTTGGAAATTCACAAACCAAGTGGCGATTGCTTGACTCTTATTTCTCACGTATGAAACAAATTTCAAAGTGCATTTTGAAGTGATGCTCTAGGCATCGGTGGACAATCTCTTTGACTCTCAAAACTGGGGTGAAAGAAAAGTTGCTCCTTGAAATGCAGAATGATGCTTGAAAATCTCTTTCTCTCAGTCTTTGTTGTTTCACACAGAGTGCTCCTACTCTAATGTGGGATCCTGGCTTATACCAGGAATGTTCCGACTTGCTCAGAAAAAGGGTGTGTATAGAACAGTGGAGAGAAAGGTGACCGAAAGAGGGAGAAAAAACAGACACGGCAAGAAATAGAAGACAGGAAGAATATTTAACTTGGTACAAAAATCCTGTCACAGAGCTGCACAGTGTTATATTTATTGCTGAAGCAGAGTTCAGGAATAATCCTATCACTAACTTTTTACACATGCAAGGAGTTTGTGATCTTCCTGGTTAAACACCATTACAATTTGTTTCAGCGTTGAAGTCAATGCTTTATACACACACTTGCTAAAAAGGTAAATGAAGGAATGAAAATGATGAAAGCATGCATAAGAAAAACAGGTTATGCATTCCTGAAAGCACTTTTCTCTACTGGCTACAACACCCCTTACTTCTGCCTTCTTCCCATATTACTTCAGAGTGGAAAGCTTTAATTCGGACACTGGAAAACATTTCCGTGGAAAATTGAGGAGCACTGAGTACTTAAAGTGATTCGACAGATGTTTCATTTTTCGTGTACATTTTGGCTCCACACCTCAGCAGCTGCCAGAGTTTTTTACACATCTGTGAACTTTAACATGAGGACGTCTTTCTCGCCACAGATAAACTTTATTGATTATGGCTTTTTCACAGTCTGCTGGAGTAATACAAAAAGCCAACAAATGGGCCTTCGGCTGATTGCAGACTTAAAAACCGTTATTGATCTTTCAACTAAACTCTAGCAAACAGATGGCGATGAAGAAGAAACAGTGAACCCTGTCGAGATCTTCCAAGCTGTGATTGCTTTCTGGATGTGATAATGAAACGATTTAACTGGTAGATTTGATCTTGACCTCTTTCTTTGAAGAGTAATGATTAGCTGTGGTCACATACTTACAGTATGTTGAGTGTGTGACCACAATAAGTTAATAAGGTACAGGTTCACAAAGCAGCGGGAGAAATGTATGATTAAGGATAAATTAGTGCTTTCACTGGCACACAATAGATGGTGACTCAGAGAGAGGTTTTGTCAGCAGGATTATAGGTCTGTGTCTTTGTTTTATGTGAGGCTCTTTGCTTTTCCTGTACTTTAGTTTGCGGGTGTATTGCCACTGATTTATGTTTATTTAAGATATAATAGCTATAAAATAGTTAGAGATCAATTAGGGACAGTTTTAGGGCTTTGTGTGTGTCATCTTTTTAACAACCCCTGGTTAGTTAGAGCTAAACTGCGTTAACTTTGTGATGCAATCCTCAAACACCAGTCAATCACACCACCCTGAATGGTAACGTTTACTCGTGTGTTAACATCTAACAGTGTGTGTTGGTTCCAGTGGGTTGTGAGTGTGTGTGTGTGTGTGTGTGCATGTGGAGGGTGGTCCTGAATGTTGTACTGTGAGATGAATTGAAATGCTGACTGAGCTTAAAATAATCACTCAGGAAGGATGTTTGTGTAATACTGAGGTTCAAGAGGCTGAGACATAGATGGATCAAACAGGAGTGTGTGAGGCTTCCTGTTTGGGGCACAAAGCTTTACGGTCAGGTGAAGGAATCAGCTGCTACACACACTCCTGGGGCACCTACAATTACGTCTTTTGCCGTGCAGTTAACATGCTTGCCTCTCAAAATACAAATGAATACAGATAAAAACTAGGTTTCTTTTGTCTTTCAGAAACAAAATCCTCCATTCATCAGAACAATGTCTTCCAAGTCAGGTTGTCCTTTCAGATTTGTGTCTGATTTGTGTGTGTGTGCGCATGACGGCGTCACAGCAGTTGCTCTTTCTTGCTGTATCAGCAGTACAGACGACATGCCTGAAAACGCTCATTGATTTTCTGTTGGGTTTTTACCTACCTGCTTCTTCATTCTCCAGTATTCGATTTGGTGATTTACTCCAGGGCTGCAGTGGCACCTGAGAGAAAACACACAACGCTAAATTTACTAACTTCACAATTGCTGAGCTGGCTTTCTTCAGTGTTTGGACTAAGTTCCATTTACAGGCCAGAGAGTGTGTTTTTGCAGTCTGGACTGAGTTGATGATCAGTTCATTTCTCAAACTCAGTGGAATAATAATTAATGTCAGGATACAGAATGAAAGAAAAATAAGATAAACAAGAGCAGCCAGTGCAGCCTCGTAGGCAAGGTCAGAGTTCATCTGCTTAGTTGACTTCTGGTCATTTGTGCCAGATGTTCCAGATGCTCCATTGGGCAACAGATGTTTTATCTGCTCTGGTTGGCTAATCTTTGACACTTCAGCTGCCACCCCTTCACTGGGCCGACTGCGGTGAGGCGTGTTAGGATTGGTTGAAATCGCCCCTCCCTCTTTTTCAGGTGCTCCTGCTTTGATGTAGAAAGAGTGTGTCTTCAGTGTGCCAACATATCTGAGGGGAGTCTCTGATACCAATACCTGCTACCAAAACACACACATCTCAAGTCTGATTCACTATGTTGTAACTGTTATTATTTTTTTTTCTTTTTGCTCAAAATAAACTGTATCATTCCTCATAGATTATTATGTTTTGTGATTCAATGAGGTTTGACAGTGTGGTGGTATAGAAGTTCCTCCTGGCCAGTTTGTGTATTTGTGTAAGCATTACAGTAAGGTGTGATTGTATATTTTAACAGTGAACATTCTCTAGTAGATCAACAGAAGTGATTTGATTACCATTTGAATTGTTCTTTGAAAATTTGAAAGATCAAGTCACTGCATCAGATGTCGTTAGAAAACTTTCCATCTGAACGGCTATCGAACAAAAGCTGAATTGTGACTACAGGAAGTTTGCCCAGGTTTTGCAAACCATCATAAGAACTTTGGTCAGTTCATTTAGTTCAAGAGCTGTTATCTTAACCTCCGAAAACTCCATTTGTGGGGGGGTTCAAAATGTGTTATTAACCGCAAAAACATCCCCTAATCCATGTGGATCTATCAAGCCATTATGGGTCTTTTGAAACTACAGTAGTGTTTCTTCCAGTGTCACAAAAACTCGTTAGTGAACGAGTGAAAACGTTTACAATTTGTAAGATTCTTGTTTCAAAGACTAATGATTGAGCTGAAATGTGGGTGGTTACTTTCTAATTGGGATTCATTGTTAGGATAACGAGACCTTTGCATTGGTGTCTTCTTTATATTTCACCACCTTGATCTGACACACACATACACACACACGAGGTCACAGCACAACAACCAGTATGAGTATGCAAATATGTAAAAAGCATTGCCACGATCTGGCCTTTACTTTTCTATTCTTCCTTTCAGCCTACATTCAATGAACAATCAGACTATTGTGAAAGCTGTTGGTCTTCAACTCAAATTCCATACTATTCTATTCTCTCTCTCTCTCTCTCTCTCGATGTTTGTCTGTTGTAATGAAATGTGACACATTCATTTTCGACTCACCTCCCATGGCAACTTAAACCAATAATCATCACTTTATGATTACAACACATGTCACACACACGCACACACAAATTGTCCCTCTGCCTGACGCTGACTCACACCCAGCTGAGAGAGATGGTCTGTCTGTGTGTTGGTTTGAACGTCTTTAAGAACAGAGGAATCTATAAAAAGCCAAGGGGTCCAAAGACAAAGCCCACTCATATCCTCTGTGAAACAATCAATAGAAGAAACATCCAGCTGTAAATAAATAGAAGTGAGACAGAAAGAAAGAAAGGAGAGAAAGCACAACAGTAGAAAGGTTGGATAATGCTCCCAAGGGAGGCCAGAGGAAACAGGTTGTGTTTGAACAGCCCTCGTACTGGCTGAAAAGCAAGGGGGTCTGAGCAAGGAGGGAAAAATGAGCAAAGGCTGGGGGGGCAGGAAAGGAAGAGAGAAGAAAGAGGACGGATCTGGAAATCATGCAAGAGGAGGTCGGAATAGAGGAGGTATAAAGGTGGGAAAAAAAACCACTTCCACAAGACTACAATTCCTCTGCTCAGCTCAGTTGGCGTGTGTGTGGAGTATGATCTTGTTTTAGCCTTTTCACTCCCTATCTCTGTCTCTCTTCCTCTCTCCTTCCCCCTCCATCAACAGCTTTTCCCGGCACGTAGGCAGAGTTGGTTGCTAGGGTTACTGAATTGCCCCCATTTTTCTGGGTTTGTGAGGAGAAGAGGGAAATGAGAAAGAATAATGTAGATTTGCCTCCCCTGTAGGGTCTGGCTAATCAGGTTAACACACACATGCACGCACACATGCACGCTTCATATTTGTCCTCTTGCGTCTTTTTTATTCCATCTTTTCAATGCTTTCTTTTCCATAGTGTCACTACTGTTTTCCCATCTTGTTCTTGGTGTATGTGTGCTTGTATGTGGGAGAGATTGACTGAGACTAAGCGAGGTGCCGTTTGATTAATGGAACTTCTGAATTGTTGCTGTTTCATGAAAACAATCTGGTCTGTAATTGAAGGTTTTAGCCTGATTTTTATGAAAAACCTGAGGTGGCATTTCAATCCTAGATTTACATCAAATGCCTTAAATGAGTAACTGCTGGTGTGAGTGGCTTGGGTTGCTACCAAGAGGAGAATTTCAGTATTGTAACAAGTTTCTGTGTATTGGAAGAGAGCAACCATAGCACAATGGCACTCGGGTTCAAACACCTCTAATGCTATTTTAATGAAGCAATTCATCACCTTTTCTCAACTGCCTCACACACACGGTCGTTGCCTTTTACGTTCTTCGTACTCTAACAACGTATGTCAATGAGTGTGAGAACACTGTGTTCTTACTGCTGGTTTACTGTGAGAGTGCACCAGTTCTATTTTCGTTGTTCCCAGCATCAGAGCCTCTCTGGTAGATATTTCTCCCGCTTTCTCCCAGTGTTTCTCGTCGGCTTAGAGAGGCTTGTTTAAAGTGCTGAGTCCTAGCTTTACTTTAAATCTACTTTAAATGTGAGAGTACCGCAGTTTTCTTTCCCACGGTTAACTCACATGCCCTCTTTTTGCATAGCATTGTAGAAAAAAAATAACAAAACAGCACACACTCTCTTGACTGGGTCTCTGCCCTAAAAAGGAGCATCTCATGGTCTTTGCTCCTGAAAGTGTCGACCCTTCTTCACCTCATTTAAATCTCTTAATTCTTATTGCTTCACACTCAGCTTCACCTTCACTCACACATTACTTTATCAGCATGGTGGATGCACGGTTGGTGTTTGGGTGTGTGCGCTGCTACTTTTGACCTTAGTGGGAGGTTATATTGAGGTCTTTGTTTGTCGGTATTTCAAGAGAAGAGCACATGAAGCGAGGACATTGTCCAAACCTCAACATAACACGCAAAAGTTATTTTACATGAGCGGGTGATATGAGTTAAACTCCACCTTTCTCACGTGAACCATCTTCCCGACCCGAACTGAACATGTATGTAGTACTGCAGCACAGAGACAGGTCACAAAAAAGTATCTGTCATACTGTGGCAGTACATGAAGATCGGTGAACAAAACGTCGACCAGCCACTGCTGTGACTTATTTGAATTGAAATGGTCAGATGTGGGTTGACCCCACATGGAGATAAAGTGCACTTGTCTCCAGGTTCACAGACACTGCATGTATTAGTGGGTGTGGTTGGAGAGTACGAGTTTGCCTGATTGCTTGCCAGCCTGAATGCATCGAGGTACGTGTTGATGTCATGCTCGGTGTGAATGAAACCACCCAGAAAAAGTGGTTTACCTGCAGCCCGTGGCATGCTCCTGCTCCTGAGATGCTGCGGGCACAAGCACATATCTGAGGTTTTATATTTGCTCCATTAAAGGCGCCTGTTAGCTACATCTCTTCTGATATGTCTCTCGCTGTGCATGACCGAGGGCAAGTGTAAGAGAGAAACATGGTTGTATGTGCTCCTCGCTCATGCGTGTTTAAGTGTGTCCCGAGGCTACGGGATCTGTGTAGTCATGGTTTCTAAACATGCCATCCGCAAACACAATATATTGAAGAAAGAGGTTTGATGTGCTGTCACATGATAGCATTTAATCTCCCACAGATCTCTCAAACTTGAGTATGAATTGTCTCATGATTAACACAGCTACATGTATGGTGAGGGTTGTTATACGTACGGAATAATTGATTGCCCAGTCTGATCAACTGTAAAAGCCCAGTAGTAATCATCTACTGGTGTTGACAATATGCTTGAGATATGTTTTTGACTCAACATGCCAATCAGTTGGTTTTTTTTTTCTCATGTGTGCACATCCTGATTCATGATCGATGAGCAAAAGGGTTGCACGGATTGAGCACACCTTTAACAGGTCACCTGTCCCTTCATGGAGCGAACGCGTCATGCTTGGTACTCGTGCAATATCACATCCAATCAGGTCTGTATGAGAACACCACAATAAAAATTTTGTTTATAAGAGCGTCGCTATTTTTTTCTTTGAAGCTGATTTAAGGTTTGCATTGTAGAGCACATAGAAATGTGGCGTCATTCAGTGAGCTACAAGCAGTCCAATGCATTTGCAAGCTGCAGGGATGCATCTGAACATTATTTGCTTAATGAGAGAATACCAGAGTCTGGTGGGGTTTTTTTTCCGAGCATGTACCAACACAGACAAGATGGTGAAGAGGGGTTGAAAAATGCTTTAATTACAACCCAGCAGCACCTGAAGCAAATCATATCATGCACAATGTATTAGCATATTGAATTGAGGTTTTAAAATGAGCAAAACACTGTAGGTGTTGAAAATGTTTTGCTCATTATACATAAGTGAAGCAATAGTTTGAAATTTAACAAGAATGAGTCAAAAAATCTGCACATCATTTAGTATTTATGCACATCTGGTTAACTCCTAAGATATAGGAAGTTTCTGATGCTTGGAGTTTTCTAAATGCTGGATGTGCACTTTGTGTTGAACATAGTAGGCGTAACATAAAGAGAAAATGCTAACAGGTATCTAAATGAGATGGCAGACAGTGTTGGGAAGATGCATCAGGTTGCAGAAAACAGGCTCGTCGACATTTTACCTCCTCACTCGAGTTTTTACAAACTCAAACCTACGTCATCTAGATTGATACATATCAAGTAGTAAGGCCTTTGTAATATATAGGCAAGCTAAATAATGAGAGTGATGTTTATGTCACATTCCTGCTTTGAGCCAAGCATTTTCACTTTGAGTGGCAATTTGTAGTCCTAACAGGTAAAAAGTAGTTTATAACAATGCAACTGTCTGAATAAAAGCACCAAAATATTATCAGCTTTTTGGCAACTGAACCAGTGTGAAGCTAAATTTCAGGTCAACCTTCTAAGCCCGTAACCCCTCTACTGTTATGGTATTGTTACATGTTCAAAGCATTGTTAGCAGGTGATTCTTAGTATTCACCAGCCACTGCTGTATCGTTCTATTCATGGCGTGATTGAAAGGGATGTCTTTTCTGTCAGTGTTGCCTCTCCACCCTGCAGCGGGCCCACAGTAGAGTGGTGGAGACCATGTGCCTGCCTGCACTGTGGGATACCCCTCTCAGATTACCACCTTCGTCTATCCCCAAACCCCCCCCCCAACATTCCGACTCAGTCCATGTGCTTCAAACAGAGTGGAAATG
>OMNM01048626.1:0-25656 GCA_900302745.1 Parablennius parvicornis
GATGTAGTCTGAGGAGTGCCGGCTTCCCCGTACAATTGCTTCCTCGGTGTGTGCCGTCTGGTGGCTTGGCGGGAAAGACGCGCTCTGTCTGGCACGGCATTCCGGCCGGTACGCCAGTCGGAGCCGCTCTGGGAGACTTCCAGTGCTCTGTGTACTCCTGCATGAGCGTCCGGACAGACGCAGGTGACGTCCAGGGATACACACCTCACACACTACGTCGTGACTCTCCTGCAGTTAATCTGGACTGTGTGGCGTGTTGCACTGATGCTTCTCACCCTCAAATGTTTCATAACCAAAATATCTCTGCAGATTAGAATCTAGTCTGTTCTTTTGTTTTGCAGTTCTTAACATCAGCACCTCGGCTCAGCTGACCTTCGCCATGCCAGCTGACTTCACGCCGCCGGATTCTCCTCAGCCGGACTCGTCCATCGCCTACTACCCGTACTTTGACTCTTCGTTCTTGGCCGTGGCGGCGTCTCTCAACGGGGGAAACGTGGTCGCAACGTTTGTGGAGATGCTGACAGCTTGGATGAAGGAGCTCGGTACACATTCCATGAACTTTTTCAAATCAGTTTAGTCAGGCTGTGGGGTAAATAGCACATTAAAGGAAAGGCTTTCATATATTTCAAATTTAATTCAGCTTAAGTTGATCACGGCTCACACACACTTTAAACACGGGATTTTGGACCCTGGGAGAAAAACTCACACTTAGTAAGAACGTACCAACCTCTACACAGAATAAATGAGAAAAAACATCAAAAATACCCAAAAGACAGACATGACATGTCTTTTCGACACTTTTCCTTCAGCCTCTTCAGTGCACTTAATCGCAGTTCTCTTGTGAAAATAAATGAACGACTCTACTTAACTTTCAGTCCTTATAGAAGATGGAAAAACACCCTTGAGCTTCTCCTTCTGCTGTCGCATCATTGACCTAAAAAAAAAAAAATTGTCACTTTATATTTTATCTTGAGATGATGTTGTCAGTTTGAGTTTATGCTGAGAGATATTTACTCAGAACTACTTCAGAAAACCAAAATGATAAAACCAACTGGTAATTAAAATTATTCTGATAAACGTCAAGAGATCTGACTTGTCATTGTTCTAGAGTTGCTCGCGTTTCATATTTTCGTAGATAAAACACACTTTACTGATTCAACTGCTTCCGAAAAGCTCAATAACAATTACACTCAACTACTTCTCTCAAGGCCAGATTTTACTTAGTGACTTTTGGTAGGTTCAGTATGTCCAAGTAGGAGCTCATGACATATAGATAAATACATTGTTATTTATAGATAAATATAATGTTAATTATTGTGGACAATTTAAAATGACATAATAAGCAACTGGAACAGCCTTAAGTTTACCAAATATGATGATTGCAGTGTTTTATTTATGTATGTAAATATAAGGATCTATCCTATAGGACATAACTAGTACACCTAGGATAATGCTTTTTAAACACAACACTGAAATTCCTTGAAAAGTCATGGTGAGATTTGATCCTATGTTCATTCGTATGAATGAATAAAAACAAAACAATGAATACAATCAACATGAAGTCTTAACCTTCTTGAAAAACATTAGGAAGAAGCATAATCTTCTCCAGTCAGCCTGTTCGCATCCTGTGTTTTCTTTTTCAACCAGTCGCATACTTATAAACTTAAATCACCACAAAACAAAGCAACCTGCAAGTAAATAAACAGAATGTGAAAAACATCTAGTGCATACTCCACCTTCTTCTCTACACTTGAACAGCTTTGGTTTTTACCTTTAGTTTGAACTGCTTTATTGTTTGAGTGCCTGAGCTCCTCGACTGTTTCACTCCACAAACAGAAATACTAAATGTTTTAAAATTTTTATAGCACAGTGCCGTTTAGAATTGATTTCTCTCGTTACTTTATATCCCACCTCTCTTTTAAAAAGCTGTTCTGAAGAGTTATTGAATGCTTTATACATAATTTGTGCTGTTTGAAAATGAACCAAACGACCATTTCTTATCTCTGGCTTACTTTGTTCTGAGCGACTCACCTGCAGGTGAACCACAGGTTCCCCCAGGCCTTGCAGTTCTGCTCTGCTGCTGTGTTTTCTTCTTTATTTAAAGGTGCATCAGTGTTCTGATCTCCTTCCCCTCCTCTTGCAGGTGCAGAGCCCCGAGACTCGTGCCTGTATGAAAAGCTGATTCACTGTGCCTTGAACCAGGAAGCCAGCGACCTCCTGGTGAGTCCCACCATCCTGGGAGAGAGACACGACCCCCTCTGCCTCGGTCAGGTCTCCAACATCTCCGCCTCCAGCCTCTCCCTGGGTCATGTGGTGCGGGCCCTGTGCCGCGGCATCCTGGCCAACATCACCGCCATGATGCCGGCGGAGCGCCTGCAGCAGGCGGGGGTCACCAGGATCGTGGGCAGCGGGAGTGCGCTCGCTCGCAACAAGGTGCTGAGGCAGGAGGCGGAGAAGGCGTTCCCTCAGCAGATCGTGTACGGACAGAACGCCGACTCTGCTGTTGGTGTGGCCATGGTCCTCTGCGACCGCAGGATCTGAATGAAAACCGTAATCTGGGGACAAATGTTTACATGCTGGATTGAATATTTAATCACATTCCCGATGACGTTCATCAGAAATCTTCTGTAATTTGCTTATTTAAGCAAAGAGAAATCTTATTGTTGCCACCGATCGGGGTAAAATCTGGAAATTCAGGTGTTTCTGTGACTCACTAAAGGAAACAGTTGCACTGCTGAATTTTCAAATGAACATTTTCTAACCAGCCATATTGGCTAATAGGTTTTGACCATTTCGAGGTTTTATGATTGCACTTTTTTTGAGTTAATCACTGCTTTCTTTACTTATCAAAGCTTTCACTTGAGCGTCTTTTGATAAATAAGTATTCAATAATAAATATTCAAACCATTTTGATTCAGTAGTCATATGCAGACTAATTTAAGCTTGATTGTGTTGGACTATTACATAGTGAAAACATGAACGTTTTCACTTGGTTTTATTGCGAAATGAATACAAGTCCATCCTCAAAATGTTGACCTTTAAAGCACTTTTTTTATTTAAAAAAAAAAAGTCTGAAACTTCTTATTAATTTGGTCTACCACTGTGTTTCTCTTCAGAACTCGGTATATCTGCATGCACACTTTCAAGGCTCTCCTGCTAAAGCTGTTTCACTGACAACAACATATCGACCTTTCACTTCTATATCAGTGGACCAATAACAGCAGTTACTTGTAATGAAGTATTTGTAGTTGAAGTAGTTTCTTTTTACACTTTACAGGGTTGTCCCTCAGTGGGCTGCAGGACTGACCCTCCAGAAGTAGGCAGTCATATGACATAAAGTGCACAAAGCAACATCAAGTACAAATTTCATTAGTTTCACTCTGACTCACCAGTCATTGCCTCGTCTGTTGGAATGATAAATATATCGACACTCACGTGCCTAAAGTGTTGTACTCATGAGAAGGCAACAGGCTGCCACAGGCTTTAAATGATACTGAGCAACAAGAGAATAATAAATTATATAGTAAGGATGATATTTGTAAATAATATTATTTTTTAAATGTTTTTCAAGTGTTTCAAGCATTTGTGAAGCTTCATGTTAAAAAAAAATGTACCTCAAACACGCCCGCAGTTAAATTTTTAGTTTAGCTTCTTGATTTTGCTTCTTCAGTCTTCCTCTTAGAGACGTCGGAATCATTAATTAATACAAAAATAACTAGTCTTCAGCGTAAACATGATTTTAGTACTTTAGTTTGTGCACTTCATGATGATGGTTCAGATTCTGTACACTCATGTATCCATTAGAGACTGTCTTCAGTTCCTTCAGTCACTGCTTATTCTTTTGCAAAATCATATTTTAGATGTTAATTTGGACTCAAATCTTGAATCTTTCATCAAATGTCGGATAAAGTTCAACCATCCATCGATCTACTATACTGATTCGTCTATATTAAGTTTACAGGACTCTTGCTACACTCACAGGCAATTTAAGTTGCTAATTAACCATAAAACAGATTTTTTTTTTTTTTTGAAATTGAGAACCAGAGAAGCCACAGAAGTAGAGAAGAAAATATCCAAATTCTGCACAGAATGGCCCCCAAGTTTGCAGCCAGACCAAAGACGTTACTGGTGTGAAGTGAGCGTGTTAAACCACGACCCCACCAACTAGGTTTTCATGGTAAACATGTTTGATGTGCAGTACTGTGCTGCACGCTGTCACAAATGAATTTTGTGCGGTTTAAAATCAGTGGCCTGATCTTTTCGTTATGCCGTTTTGTGCCACCAACAGCTGCCTCACACTCATTTGACTGTGAAGCAAAAGAAATAAAGGAAGTGACCTAAACAAAGGAAACCATCACATCTGAAGAACGTGTAGCTCTTACTGGATAGAAGAAGATCTGCTAACCACACACACACACACACACACACACACACACACACACACACACACACACACAGTCACAGGACTGCAGCTGCACTGAAAACATGCAGCAACCCACACCCACTCACATGAAATACTAAAGGGCGCATGAGACGGGAAGTCTCAGAAGAACAGAAATCTGGAAGTATGAGCAAAGTATCTTAATAGGTGAGTTTCTGTTTTTGTTCATATTTTGAACTGAACCATGTCTGGTTGTTGTTCTTTGACGGGAGTTGTCTTCATCTGATCAGTTAGACTGAATAAATTAGATTTGATGAATCTACAAGCAAGCTTTAGTTTCTGCTGAGCTCATCATAAAAAGCATTTATGTCTTTACTGGATTATTTTCTGACTCTCAGTTGTTTTCCGTTTATGTGGAATCCTTTGTGGTGCTCTTTGTCTCACTAAGTTCAGCATCCTTTCAAGCACTCAGGGCTTTGGTAATGAGCTCTGATGTTCTCCAGGGTGTGTCACTTTATCTCCTCCATCTTCTTTCAACCACTATCTCCTTTCCATTATGTTGAAGGAGCATCTCAGGACGAGACACAGTATGATGCACACACCCGTCTCTCTGCAGGACACTGATGGAAGTACTGCTGTTTTTCTTTTTAGCTTGAAGATCTGCTGTTTCTTTCATTTCATTTAAAAAACTCGGAGAAGGAACGTTCACATTTGGTGGGTGAATTTATACACGATTTCTCTTTTTTTCCATCTGTTTCCATTGATTATCTTGAATCTGTAGTAACGTTCAGACAACCCTTTGTTTCAGACAACATCGATCTCAATTTTTTTAAGGATGTAGAGTAGATGTTTATAACCTTCACCATGTGTTCTGTTAGAATAGATACGTCTCGCATTACTGCATGTTATGAATCAATACAACCATAAATAATGCAGCAGGACACAATTACGTAACGTGAAGTTACAAAAAGGTTTTCAACTCACTTTCGGTTTATTTCGGTGCTGCTGTTTAATTTCACAGGAAATAAAAACATGCTCCATTCAGAATAGAAAAACATTTTTTTTTTAAATTCTTGCCCATTATTCCTCATGATGTTCACGGTGCCTCAGTTTGAACTGAGTCACTATTCCTCTTTTTTTTCTGCCTGAAAAGAGGAAACGAGGAGCAAAAAAAAAAAGGATCTCTGTAGGTTCGCATGATCCTCGACGTCTCCCTTTGAAAATAAAATAGGAGTTATTTTTAAGTTTGAAGCAATACTTTATTCTTGTACATGCCGAATTATTGTTTTCTATAACCTTGCAAACACATTGATATTTCTGCCCAGAAGCAAGTGATGGCTGAGGTCTGTAGTCATAGAAATCTTCTAAATAAACGCCTTTGTTAGTCACCAGTGGGGTTGAAACATCACATGTCTGAAAATATGTCTGTGGCCTCAATAGTGAGTAGTGAGATGAAGTGGTAAACATGATTCACACGCGCCAGAAACACACAAACACTTTGTCCTGTTTTGTGTACCTTGACGGCTGGCAGCCACTTCTGGCTCGAGACCAATTAAGCCAAAGTAATAATGCATATGTGAGCTGCGGACGCTGTTCACTGAAAGTGTGATCGTCGCCTCCCAAACAGTTTGAAGGACGACTAATTGAAGATGCTGGTGGTTAAAAAATGACTAAGATGATGATTTTAACCTTTAATATATCTTAATTAGTTTTTTAATGACACTGAAAATGTAAGAAACAAAGTATAAATACACTTTTTGTAAGACGAAAAGCCGTGGAGTTATTTCTGATATTAAAACTCAATTTGCAGCATTTCTGACCGATGTTTATTGTTTGCCTGATTTTATTATTTTATTCCCTAAAGGTTCTTTTATTGTTTTATTTTTTAAGCTTTAATATTCTAAAGCAGTGGTTCACAATCTTTTTTTTTTTTTTTTTTTTTAAATCTCCCCATATTCCCTCATAGAGGCCATGGACTTCGTCTTTAATGCTCAACTTTAAGTTTATTGTCACACTATAAGTACATTAATAAACATGTCCCTGCACAATCCCTGCATATTTGCAATATGTGATCAGAGAGTGGTGCAATGTAAAGAAGTGTTTATACAAATAGGACAGTAATAAGAGCCGCATGAATAGTGTGCAATTAATTGTGTATCAAAGTGTTTTATCAGTCTGAGTCTGAGTCAGCAGTTCAGGAGCACAATGACAACGGGGAAGGAGGGATTTTTAAGTCTTAGTCCTAAAGTCAAACTCTGGTGGACACGTACGATCTCACAGGCACTCAAGAGTTTAACAGACCTGACCACGAGGATATGAAACCAAAATCTTTTTATGAGTCTAATTTTATCTCCAGAGGTCTGTACCAGTAAAATGACTGCATAATCATCTAGAATTAACCACAGTTTCTCCTTTTGTTTCAGCGTATAGAAGTAGAGGTACATATTTTTTTTCTTTTGTTTGCAAGACCTGAAAAAGTTTAAATTTACAAAGAAATATAATTCCATAAAAATTACATCTTGTGTAATATACTGAGAAATGTCCAATTGCATATTTTCAAAAAAATGCAACAAAACATGCAAAAAGATCTAAAATACTTGTTGCACATGTTCCCCAAAAAACAACATGATTTTTTAGCAATTTTTATCATGCAATTCTGATTTTATTGACTTTTGCTTTTAGTTAAACAGTCGTCCCTAGTAAATAAACCAGGATGTATTAAACATTTGAAGTTTTCTTTGTAATCTTTACACATGGGTCTGATTGAAACCTCGAGTGTGCCAGTTTTGGCCTGCAGGCCATATGTTATAAACCAAGTGTCTTCTGTTCAGTTTGAATGTTCAAAGATAATTTTGACAAATTCAGAGCATTAACAGCTACAAATCGCTGTTGTGATCCCACCGTAGTGGTCCATCACCCCAGACTGGGAATCTACAGTCAGATGTGACCCCCTCGAAAATGCAAATATGAAATATGACAACATGGATCATTATCACATGATAAGTATCTACTTATTTGTTGGTAAAAAGATTAAAAAAAAAAAGAAAAATCAAACCCAGTCGTTATTATTGATGTTGCCTCCATCTTTTTCCTCCTATTAAGCACACTGATCATCCGTAATAAAAACCTCTGACAGTCGAGGTAAATTGCATTGATTTTCTCGATTCAATCACATCTGTCAAGTGTCTGAATATGACAGGGTGTGGATAAACAGAAATTATTGAAATTCCTTAATTTGATGTGAAAAACAAAAAAGGACAGTGCTGCTCAAGTTGCCAAATGAAAAAAAAAAAACCAAAAAAAACCCTGCGGATCACATGATCACAATTCTATTCACCTTTGACCCACATTTCAGTTGCAATCTGGATTTCTAGATGTATTTCAAGCAAACACACAATAAATAGTTCAGTTGAGAATTCACACTTAACTCAGAGACTCAGAGTTACTTTAATGACCTGAGTTGCCATAATTCTCACAATTTGGATGAAAGTTGTTCATAACATGGCGTGCAGGCCAGACCTGGTCCCACCATGACCAATTCTTCCAGCAATTAAAAAAAAGTAAATGCTATTTAGTGTCTTGTTTGCTCTTGCGCCTTTTTTTTTTTTTTAATCGTAAGGATAATGTCCCACAACACCGTGACTTTGAGATGTATAACTGGGAAGAGAGTCTGGTTTTATATTTCCCCTGCCTTTTCCACTGTTGCGTTTTGACACTTGTTCCTTATGTTCTGTCCAGATCGCTCAGATCAATAGTCAAAATGAAGAAGTCCGAGATGTTTGGGATCGATCTGGAGACCGATGACAGGACGCCGGAAGAGATATTGAGGAATAGAGCGGCGCAAGAGACACCCAACGCCCCCATGGACACTGATTACCAGGAGGAACAGGTGGACCCTACGCCCAAAATCAGATTCAATCTCAACTTTGACAAGTGAGCTTCCCCATGCTGGGATAAATCGTCCATGGCTGCTGTCTTTCATCAAGCTTCATTATGTTTATTGAAGTGATGCACTGTAACTCCGCTCCAACGGCCGGTCCACAGAAAGATCCGTGGCAAGCAGCAGGATGGGAAGAGAGACAGCAAGACGTTCAACATGGAGAGGTTGTTTGAAGCAGCGGCCAGCGGTGACGTCAGGAAGCTGGACGGCCTGCACCTGTACCTGCACCAGAACATGAAGAAACTCTCTGACTCCTTGTGTGAGTGTGTGTCCATCCAGCAGCTTCCCCTCGGCTGAGAGCTGCTGCGTTTTAACCTTCTGAACGTGTGGCCACTTCCACAGATCAATCCCATGGTAAAACCGCCCTGATGAAAGCTCTGCTGCATCTCCGGGACGGTAAGAACGACACGGTGGAGCTCCTGATCGACATCTCAGAGAAGACGGGCGACATCAAAGAGTTTGTGAACACAGCTTTCACCAACAGCTACTACGAAGGTTGTCAAGAGATAAAATACGACAAGATCTGGTCTTGCATCCATGTCTGTGCATCATCAATGATTGTAATGTTTTGCTCGCAGGTCAGACAGCTCTGCACATCGCCATTGAAAGGAGGAGCCTCGCCTACGTTCAGCTGCTGGTCAGCAAAGGTGCAGACGTTCACGCCAAAGCCTGCGGGATTTTCTTTCAGGAACGCGACGAACCTAGCTTCTATTTTGGTGAGTCTGGAGCAGAGGGCGTGGCCTTATCTGCATTTTAATGAACAGGGCTTAGAATCAGCATAGAATCTTAGTCTACATGGTGCTTCCAAATTTAAATATGCATCAGACTTCAGAAAGCTAATCTTAGATCCCTGACAGACTTACAAGCACTTTTTGTTTCCTCATTTTCAGATTTGAGCCTGATTTTAATTACTTTACCATTTAACTCATTTGTATTTTCACATCTATTTTAGGTCTCCAACAGGCCTGTGCATCAAATGTCAGTGGATATCTGTTAATCAATAAGAGTTTGGTGCTTTCATGCTAGTTTTGTGTTTGTTTTTACAGCTAAAAGCATGAAATAAATTCTTCTTTTAGTATTGGTATGAATAGCATAACTTTCTCTAACAGTGTTGTCAAACATAAAGCTCATGGGCCAAAATGCCTCTGGTCTGGCCGACAAAACCAACAAGCAAATTATAAAAACTCCATAAAAAACCTGTAAATGTTTATTTTTAACAAATTCATTTGGAGTAGAAAACAACACTGAGACCTGAGTGGAAATATTGGTAATGAAAGCTAGCAAACATGCATAATGCAACAGCTGGGAGAACTTTTTTTTTTTTTTTTTTTATATTTGCTACAACCTGGCTGGTTCGGGATCTGGGTGTAACATAAGATAGTTCAATTTGTTGTTTTTGACATGGTAAAATACATTTTATATTAGAAAATAACAACAGGGGAACAGCAAACAGTAAGCGGAAATTCAAACTAAAGGTGTCACAGCCACTGAAGATAAAAGAAAACAAAAGGCAGGCTGAAAAATCAGGTAAGTAAATAAACAAAGAGAAATCCAATCAGCTCTGGAAGAACAGCTACTGCCAAAGTCTAATTAATGAAAAATACACAAAAATCAGATATCAAACTAACACGACGTAGGGGGTCTCAGCACAGTAACCCCTAAACAGAGGCCAGCTGTGTGACAAAATCATCGCGTGCACACACAGTCGATTCGGAGCTTTTGGTGTTTATGGTCTTAATGGCAGCCCAACGCATTTCACAACATTTTACATCAGAACGTTTCATTACAATTTGTTTCATGTTGCAATTGTAGTCATTTTCAGTAGCGATTCTTTATGGTTTTGGTAAAACATTGACATCTTCATCAGGTATACTCTGCACCACAACAAAGAAGAACTTTAAAGTTCAAATTTTAAAGGTTATTATGGCACTTTTTTACCACTCAAGTTGACATTGGTCTGAACGTGGTGCCTGAACTAAGATGAGCTTGACACGGTTTTATAAGATTTTGCTGGTTAAATTTAGGATTGAAACTGCTTTACGCTTTTACTTTTATAACAGTAAAACTGTAAGTGAGTAAAATGCAACGAAAGACCTACAGTCATCTGAACGCAGGATAAAATACATAGAGCAATAAGAAGAGTTAATCAAACCAAATGATTTTAGCCATCCATCCGTCTTCTATACGACATATGGTGTTCAGGGTTGTGTTCAGGGTTTTAAAGCATGTGACTGGTTT
This sequence comes from Parablennius parvicornis, assembly GCA_900302745.1. Taxonomy (NCBI): domain Eukaryota; kingdom Metazoa; phylum Chordata; class Actinopteri; order Blenniiformes; family Blenniidae; genus Parablennius; species Parablennius parvicornis. Next base: position 10,560 of record OMNM01048626.1, read on the forward strand.
CTACATGAACACAAAGCTTGTACAACAGAGGGATCAATAGACACGGGTCAAAGGTTGTCTCTGCTATACAGTAATGTGAGTGTCTCTGCCGTGCCCAGGTGAGCTGCCTCTGTCTCTGGCAGCCTGCACCAACCAACCCGACGTGGTGGAGTTCCTCATGGTGAACGAGTACCAGCGAGCGGACGCCAAGATGACCGACTCCCACGGCAACACTGTGTTGCACGCCCTGGTGGTGATAGCCGACAACTCTCAGGAAAACACGGCCTTCGTAACCAACATGTATGACCGCGTCCTCAAGATCGCGGTGCAGCAGCATCCCAAGCTGAAGCTGGAGGACATCGAGAACCACACTGGCCTAACGCCTCTGAAAATGGCTGCTAAAACGGGAAAGATCGGGGTGAATACTGTTGAGTCGCCGTACTGGAGGACTGAAAAACTGTGAGGGCTCATTGGCATAACACTTAAAGGGATCATATTTTGTAAAATTCATTTTCTAATGGTTTTCCAACAGTAATAATCGTCTCCATACCTGGGAATGACACCCAAGAATGAGAATAATCTGTCATTTTTCTCCCTGGCTTATTTCAGTTTTCAAAAAGTGTGTTGCTCCAATGAATGAATCAGAATCAAAACATACATAGTGTCATCTGTGGTTAAGCCAATCCCAATCAAGCTAGGCCCTCCCTTTGACTCCTCCCACAATTAGGCAGCTCCACTCTGGCACATGGCAACAAGAGAGGAAGTACTTCCTTCTCTTCCCAAGATGGACATGTGTGGGCGGAGCAAGTCCAGCTAACACAGACACAGCAGATACTGAATGCAGCTCATATGAGCCAATATTCAAACAGAGAAAAATGTGGATTTGGGGTAATAAACTTTCAATATATCGTTTTATGGACCAATGAGACCCAACCAATGATTGTTGAACACAGGTTGTTTTGGGTTCCTGGATCAGAATCCTGCACAGAATCAACTTGTTGTAACTCTTTGGATCTTCTCGTGCAGATTTTTTCCCACATCCTGCAGCGGGAGTTCCATGAGACTCACAACAAACATCTGTCCCGTAAATTCACCGAGTGGGTTTACGGGCCCATCCACTGCTCCCTGTACGACCTGGAGTCTGTGGATTCCCACCACAGTAACTCAATCATGGACATCCTGGTGTACGGCAGCGAAATTCCTGTGAGCTCAGCACCGTGGACTCGGTCAAAGCCGCTGTGGTTTGATGCTCTGGAATCAAACCCGTCTCCCCTCTCGTCTCCTCTCAGAACCGCCACGAGATGCTGGAGACCAAGCCGTTGAGCCATCTGCTGGAGGAGAAGTGGAGGAAGTTTGCCGGTCGAATGTTCTTCTTCAACTTCCTGGTCTACCTCACGTACCTGATCATCTTCACCATCATCGCTTATAATAAGAAGAAAAAACAGGTGCGCTGGAGGTTTTGTGGTGTCGTCTCCATGCGGGCTCAAGCAGTTGTTCCTGATGTTTCCTTTCTTCCTCCACAGCCTCCGTTTCCACTGGAGCACAACGTGATGGGCTACCTCTACGTTGCAGGCCAGCTGTTCCTGTTCCTGGCAAACTGTTACTTCTTTGTCATCGGGGTAACTTTTGTGTCTGAGTTCATTCTTAACTTTGCAGAAGCTGTTGTCTGTTGTTGCAGCTTTAAAAACCTTAAACTCCGTCTGTATCCACAGATTGTCGACATGAAGAGGAAGCAACCGAAGCTGCAGACTCTGCTGATCGATGGATATTACGAGATTCTCTTGTAAGTGGTGAAGTTCCTACTTCTATAGTCTGAAACAGGAATCTGGCTCCAGGAGCCTCCAGCACTCATCAATGACAATTCATAATCTAAATCAAAATCAAATTATAGTTTGAAATTCCTTAGATTGAAAAAGGTGCAGTTAGAACCTGAGAATGTTTAATAAAATATTAGTATAAGTATGCCAACAAACAGAAAAAACAAATTTAATGGAAAGTATAGAGGAAAATAGTCCTTTTTATACAAATATGAAATGAAATAGCTCAAAATGCAACTTTGATTTGATTTGATTTATTTGATTATTTGGACGGGACAATACACATTTGATTACTGTAACAATGGTGAATTTAGCACAAAGCTAATTTCCATCCGTTGTCCCACATAAAATCAAACAAGGTCACAAACATATAGAAATATAGAAAAACAATATTGTAAAACAAAGACAAAGATGATGAATTAATTCTTACTATAAACCTAACATAAAGTGCAAATATTAAAGTGCCTACTCAGTAGTCTGACACAGGTTTTGTGTTTTGTTTTAATATAAGAATTTTAAGATAGACGATGGCTTCAGTCTTTCACTTGTCCTCAATATTCTTAACATCCATATGTGATATTCAATTTTTTTTCATCTATTTTTAAAGTTGGCTTCATTGTCCCTTTTTGGGAAATTCTTTCTTTGTGTCTAACTCATCCTCATCTCCACATACTCCGAGCCGTGTCCTGACACAGTGGGTGTCCGTAGAGCTGTTGGGGGTCAAAGGTCTTTGTCAGGGAGTCACAGTGGTGACCTGAGGGTCAATGTGGGATTCAAACCTGTGATAAAAGGTCCACTTCTCTAACCTCAAGGCCAGTGCTGCCTGGAGCAGGGGTGTCAAGCACGTTTTAGTTCAGGGGCTACCTACAGACCGATCATCTGGAGTGGAGTGGACCGGTAAGATAGTGATAACCACTAAATTTAACCTTTAAACTTTTTCTTTGTTGTGGTGCAGAGTATGAGCCTTTTGTCCTTTTGGTGCAAAATACAGTGAAATGTTCAAAAACCTTCTCTTATAGCTGTTGCATTATGCATGTTTTTACAAATCTCAGCCTGACAACATGGCGCTGAGACTAATGCTAGTTTGCTGTTGTTCATGGTAACCTCAGTGATCTCTCAGCTCGGGTCTCAGTTTTGTGTTGTGTTCAACAACTCGTGAGATTTGTTAAAAAATAATCTATATTTTCGTTGGCATTTTTCACAATTTGCTTTGGTAGTTTTGCGGCTGGATTGGAGCTTCTTGCGTTACGGCTTTGGTCCACAGGCTTTATGTTTGACACACCTGAGTTAGACGTCTGCATCACACCTGAGTTTACTCATAAACTATAAATGCAATAACACTGACACTTAAATCACCCAACAAGTGAAGTTCCGGACAGACTTGTTTTTCCATCTTGATTACAAACAGCTCATTTACAGTAATTATTCATGTTTGTGCTAAATATTTCTTAAACCAAATCCAGGCTGTCCGCATACATGTAGAAGAACACTTTTATTTCTAATGCCATAATTGTGTTACATTTGTTTTTGAAAGTGAGCGATCGTTTGAGCTTATCAAGTTCAGTTGAATCTTCATCCAACTATCTGATTAGGATTATTGACATATGTAAGCCATCTATCACGTACGTGATAACAAATACAGCCCTGAGCTCTTTGGTAGTAATTTAGTAGAACTACTCAGTAAATGATCAGAACAGTATTAGTTTTGGTTAAGTAAAAAATAACTGAAAACACAATGAAGCAATGGTAGTAATCGATTGTGAGTATATGTTTGTGGACATTTAACCCATTGAAAAATCCATTTACCTCAAATAATATCACATGAAATCATATTAAAAGTGAACAAATTATGTTTGACTTTATTTTCACCAGCAAACAAACACCACAAAAGGCTAGACTAAGCCAGCAAATGAAGTTCTTTAAATCAAAATACCCGGTTTGAGGCCTATTTCCTTTGAGTTCGCCTGAAAAAATAAACTCGTTCTCCAAATGACAGAAAAAAAAGCAAAAAAAACAATAGCTTGGCAGAGATGTGTGGGTGCAAACCGATTATTTACACAGAGGGCAGGACGCAGGATGCAGGAGGTGATGGAGAAGGTGGCTGGTGTCCAACATAGCCAGAGGAGCTCTTGAGTATCCAGGGGGGTTCAGAGCGCCATCTGGTGAGGTCGACTGTTTTCAGTCTGAAAACACATGTGGAGAGGACCGTCCAGATTTACAGTAAAGGCAATAATAAAAGATGTAATTTCAGTTTTTGGTGTTGGCGCCAGTTTTGTGCAGGCCATCCTCTTCCTGGTCTCCACCGGGCTCTATGTGTGCGGCTCTCAGGAGTATCTGGGCTTCCTGGTTATGTGTCTGGCCTTCAGCTGGGTGAACCTGCTCTACTACTCCAGAGGCGACAAGCACATGGGAATCTACAGCGTCATGATACAGAAGGTATCCATCCACCGGGGCAGCTATTTGAGAATCCACAACATGATCTCTGAGGCTCTTTCCTTCTCTACTTCTTCGCAGATGATCCTCAGCGACATCCTGCGATTCCTTTTTGTCTACATCGTCTTCCTCTTTGGATTTTCTGCAGGTGATTGATTGTCTTAAAACTCCAGTCCAGTCAACACTAACAAGCCCACAGTTTTACCTCAGTTTTATTGTAAAGATACAAGTAAGAAAGATTCAACATTTAACAGGCAGACTAACAATAACATTATCAAACAATTATTAATGACTAAAATTGTGTTTTTGACTTCACATTTCCCTTATTTGTTCACATCACCCAATCAGATGCAATATACATGTTTCCAATTGCTTGTTGACTTTCTCATTTATGTAAGTAGTTCATATTTTTCATTAAAAAAACAACTTTATAAACAGTCAAAAATGTACAAAAAAAGTATCAATTTATAGTTCAAAAAACACTTTCCTGTAATGTTATTGATAATTTATGTCAGACTAATGTAATGTATATTTAAAAATATGTTATGCTATATATACACAACTATATGAGGGAAATGAGATTTTAAAGAGGTCATACAGCATCTTTGTAACTTTGCTAAACAAGTCTAAATTCAATTTTGAAAAGAATCTTTCTAAAGTAGAATTAATTAAATAAATCCAAAAGTAACCCATTAAAGGTTATATATTAGTTCATGATATCCAACCATGAGTGCAACATTTGTATGTAATAAGTGAAACGTGAGCATCAGCTCAGAAATGAAAGCAGCCCTGGAGGGTCTATTACATCACAACTGTTTAGCGTCTCGATTCTCATCACAACGTCTTTCATTGTGAAACACGGAGATTAAAACTGCAGCTTCTGCATTTACAATCAAACATGTCGGTGTTGGACTCAGTGTGTGGGTGAAGCTTTGATGCTAATCTGTTCGATCCCTACGAGCTTCTGCTCTTCAGTTCTGGGCATCGTTGTTGAACTTTGACCTCTTCACTGAAATAAACATTAGAACATCACAACATTTATTCTTGATGAAAATTGACAGTTAATGTCATTATTGTTGATGCGGTGGGTCCGATTTGAGATTGAAGGACATCTGCTAGTCTCCAAAACAAAACAACAACAAAAAAAACATTTTACATACAGTTTTAGTAGAGATTAATCTTTGGTTAAATTCATGAAGTTTTAGAAAGGCCATCATTTCATTACTTTACATTTTCAGCCATTTTTTCCCCCATTTTATTAGATATAGCAATTTTAGCTATTTCTGTATTGTTGCAGCATTTTCCTTGTTTCCTTTTTCAGTGTTTTAAGCTTCTTTTTTTAAGCAACATTAGCAAGTATATCAAGTTTTGGTCATTTTCGTTATTTTAGCCAATTGATTTTCTTATTTAATTTATGCAATTTCATGAGTTTCACATTTTTAAAAGCCCTTTGTTTCAGATTTTGGTTGTTTAACATTATTTAAAACATTTGATTTTAGTTGTGTTGCTGTCTTAGAAACTTTAGCTGCTTTTAACAATGTATTCTTGTAGACAATTTGGCTTTTCTAGTGATCTTTAGTGGTTTTAGCTATTTTCTTCAGAATTTCTAAAGTAGGGTACAAAAGTCGTCTCAAAATGAAATGAAATGAAAGTAAAAAGACGACTGTTCATTTCTTTTTTACATATAACTTGGTGAAATGAGTCGCTACAAGCTGAAGAGCCTTTTTCTCTGGTTTTTCAATACTCTGCTGATTCAATGAGTTGCTTTTCCACATTTATGAGACATTTCAATGATTGTGAATGTACAAAAAATAAATAAACGTGGGGAGTGGTGCTAACTGATGTGTTGATGTGTTGCACCAGATTAAAATTAAGATAACACTCAGGAAGCCTTTCCATCAGATCCATATGTAGAATTGAACCATAGAATTAGAAGGATTCACTCGTCTTCTGATTCTCAAGCTTTATTGTTTCCCATCACAGCGGTGGTCACCCTGCTCATAGAGCCTCCGGTTAAAAACACCACCACGCCGAGCCAAAAGGGCCGCCTGTTTGGCCCCATGGACCCTGGCGAGGAGTGCGTAAAGCCGTCCTACAGGAACATCTCCTACACCACCATGCAGCTTTTTAAGTTCACCATCGGCATGGGTGACATGGAGTTCACCCAGGACTACCAGTACAAGGAGGTCTTCTACATGCTGCTCATCGGCTACATCATCCTCACCTACATCCTGCTGCTCAACATGCTGATCGCCCTCATGAACCGCACCGTGGAGGAGATCAGCATGGAGAGCGCCAGCATCTGGAAGCTGCAGGTGAGGCCTACAGAGCGAGAGCCGCCGTAGAGGTGGCAATAGAACCAGAGCCGAGCTGCTGTGTTTTGTTTTGGTTTTTTTCCAGAGGGCCGTCACCATCCTGGACATGGAGAAGCGGCTGCCTCGGTGCCTCAGGAAGAAGCTCCGCTGTGGGGTGGAGATCAAACTCTGCACCACTCTTGGATGTGACCGTCGCCACTGCTTCAGGTTCGTTTCAGTGATTGTCATGTTGAACCACCTCAACATTTTCTTCAGGATGTTGAAAAACTGTCCCACATGTGTGACATCTCGCCTGCACTAGAGGACGTTTTCTAATCCTGAACATTGGAAATGTTTGGTGGATTTTCTGAAACTTCTCCTCGACACACAGCAGCAGACTTCAGACTGCTGGAGAGTGGAAACAGTGCAACTTACATAAAACGTCAATCAGATCGAAAACACACAATCAAATATCACTCCAACATCTTTAGGCTTTCAGCTCCTGGTCCAGAGAAAATCAGTCTCTAATATTTTGATAATACCCCTCATATCTCCTCTCACTCCCCTGCGATGTGACGACTTTACAAGCATGTAAATAACCTCAGAACAAGACAACAACTGATCAGTTATCAGTGTCTGATCTCTTAAACAAGTGGTGCATTTATAAATTCATAAAAAATCATTCGACAACATGTAGTCGTAATAAACTCACGTTAATCTATTCTTAAGTGAGAAAATCAAAATGAATGAAACAGTGAATCTAGAATGTGCTTCACCAAATAGATATTTACATTTTGACTCCTTCATAGTGCGTCACAAACTTAATTATTCTTTTCAAACACTATAAATAACTCTACTAAGATAAATATGCACCTGGTTATAGTTTTATAAGGTTTCTACATTAAATATTAATAACGTAAAGCTTTCTCTGTATCGTCCTCCTTTTTGTTAATAAGAAACTGCGAAAATCTAATGTTTACATTTTGAATACTTTTGTGTTTTAAGCTATAAAATCTGTTCTTAGTGCTGAGATGTCAAACATTCTAGTTCAGGAGGAAAATACAGTTTCATCTCTTTCAGCTCAGACTACTGCAATGATCACATTATAATTATAAATACTAAAAACAAAATTTCCATTAATTTTAATCCAAAAAATACAAATACCTTCTGAAAATGTTCCCCTTTAATGCATTTTGCAGTAAATAGATTATAAACGCAATTTCAAGTGAAATTTGATATCTGGATTTATTCAAGCTGATGTGGACAAAAAGCTTCTCAAAACCGAAGAAATCACATTTGAGTCTTCTTCTTCTCTTTTTTATTTATTACAGAAATAATAGTTCAATCTGAAACCGGATCTTTCACTACACAGGATTTCTGCAGACTTCAAAGTACATGTTGAAAACTTCTCCTTCACAATGCAGGTTGCTAAAGTTCACTGATGTTCGACTGAGAGCTGCTGCCATCTGCTGCTGAGACGCTACAACACACGATCATCATCCCGGCGCTCTGACGGAAAACGTTTGAGCTTCTTTCAACAGAGCAATTCGTTTAAACAAACATGTCACAGACAACAGTTGTCACAGACTGTGCTCGGTACCAGTTTTTGTACATTTTACCTGATTATTTAAACTGAAGCACAACCTTTTTTTTTTCTGAAGACATAAAGATGGAAAATGTCCGTCATTTGTCAAAGAGCCCTACTTCAGTTTTCTTCAGGCTCACGGCTGAAAATATCTTCAATTGCAATTTTTAATAGATGAACTTTTTGTTGCACAGTTTATGCTTTTATTAAAAATACAAACATATTTTTGATGTATAAATATTTTTTATTTTTTTTTTTTTTTCTTCAAAAAACGTACAAGGTCAAATCACTCAAATACTTCACTTAGGACAAATTGACAAATGCATAAATAATGACCCACTAGGAGACATAAAAATGACAAGATCGGACACATTTGAAATGATTATTTAATTACTTTGTATCTCATTTCATTTCCTACTGATCATTCAGAAGATATGAGTGGTGGATTAACCCACTGAGTAATTCATTAAACAGTTTGATTTGAATATAAGTGTTAAAGCAACTAATAAACTTTTAAATGATGTGAAGCAATTAAGCTGCAGATTATATGCAAATACTCGATATTTTCAAATGAGAAGAATATAATTTATTATGATTCTTATTGTCTATGGATCCCAAAAGCCATTATTTTTAATATAAAATAGGCCCAGCGAGCCAGGCCTCATCCTCACGCTCTGAAAACCTCTGCTTCACAAAAGAAATCCCCTTTTTTTGGTTAAGGAGAGGAGATCATGTTTGATTTATTCATTATAGATTCATTGGAACAGATTTGATATAAACATATTCACTCAGTAGTGTGACTGTGAGCACAGCAAACCTCACCGGATGATAATGAGCTTTTAAACCGAGCTCGTTCCTCGTGGGATCGCGGCGTGATGCAGCTGCGTGTCTGCAGGACGCTCCGAAGTGTTTTTCACTCGTCTGCGGCGGCTGACAGCTGATTGATGTGTCATGCAGCAGGCAGTAATTGGAGCATGTGTCCTCTTGTCGTCTCAGAGTGGAGGAAGTCAACTGGAACAAGTGGAGCATCAACGTGGCCAAAATCAATGAGGACCCCGGGTACTGGGACCGGACCCAGCCCCCGCACTCCGAGGCCCCCCCGCGCAGAGGTGCTGCAACATGAACACACTCGGCGGCGGCGGCGTCGTCTGCACCTGCTAAACATTTCTGCTTCCTCCACAGGGAGGAGCTGGAGAGTCTTCTTGTCGGATGACAATAGGGGGCGGCAGTATCAGTCCACGGAGATGAGCGCCATATAGGTCTGAGGCCTTCAGACCTGAACTCATCACTACGTCGAACTTCCCCTGGAAATCTTCTTTTCTGACTGATGCTCCAGGGAGAGATGAGCAGCGAGGAGGGAACATCTGTCTGTGCTTTAAAACTGAAATAATGCTGTTAAAACATGTATTGGAGCCGCAACAAGTGTTGAACTGCTGCAGGAAATCAGTTTATAATCCCAGAATCACTGGGACACCATGTGAAAAGGCAACAGAAATGAAATCATTCTAAACCTAGATGTAAAGAAAAACACAAAGACAATATAGCAAATGTTATGTATTTGCCTCTTTGATATGCTGCTGACCTGGTCATGGTGTTTCCTGCCTCCAAGTTGGATAAAGCAGTATGGAAAATACATGGAACATTGGATGAATGCCCATTTTGAAATTCATGCCAGAAGCATTTTTTTTTTTTTTAAAGCTGGAACTAGTGAACAGAGACGGGTTAATTTGTATACTTCACAGAGATGATGCATTTACTAATCTTTAAAACTTTAAAATGAAGGATCTCACCGCTTACACAGACTACAAGACAATCATGAGATTCGCAGGATTCTTTAATCTAAAGGTCGCTTTGAAACAGATACGTTCCTCATGTAATCTAGTAAAAGGAACTATATAGAAAAAAAAAACAAACAAAAAAAAAACAGACGGAAGCAAAAGACTTACCTGTGATGTGTTAAATAATGCTCGGCAATCATCACATTTTACTTTATTTATATCAAAACTTGCCAGACATTCATCTTTCATTACAACATGCATGAATTCTCAATTCAAACGTGGGCTTCTTGTCGGAGAATTCAAAGCGTTTGACACATTATCACACAGATCATTACATTTTTACTCAACTTTCAACCTTCACTTCCGAAACTAAACATTTTCTCATGTTTGGTTTGAAAGCCAATTTCATACAATTCACAAATCATTGCTTTCCTAAATAACGGTAGGACGATAATCGTTTCAAGCATATTTGAATGGCATCAATTGGATTTACTGTATTTCTCGGTTCATTTTAAGGTAGAAAATATCAAATAAATGCATTTTGACAAATTCAGAAAATAAAATTTTTTTGGTGATAAAAGTTGTCAAATCCCAATCTAAAAAGAAGCCTATCAAAAATCAAGAGAAGCTGCTGCTCCCCCTGGTGGCACACTGGGTTAAGTCTTAACCATGACAGTGGGGGAATCGGGCTCGAATCCTGGTGGAGTTCATGTTTTATCATTATCAAATCGAGCTGAGTTTTTTTTGTTGTTGCTGAAAGCAACGCTAAACCGCTCTGAACAGAATCTTAAAGAATAGTAGTTTGGTATAACTTATAAGATGAACACATGAACCTGAAGCACAGTGAGTCAGACTTCCTGTCCTCACACTATTTAAGACCAAGTCGTCTGCAGCCGTAACATTTAATCCCCGGGCGTCCTCGCATGCTGCTCGTGACACATGAACAGGATGATGCCGGATCTCTTCCCCGCGAAGGCCACAACCTGCCGCACCTCCGACGCAGCTCTCAATCCTTCACGGGGGTGACGCTGATCACAAAGGTTGCTGATCCCCGGCCTCCCGCTGGGTGCCCTTTATACCAGTCCCATTTTCATCACAGCCAGACAAGCTAAATCTACCGCGGCCAGATAGTCCCGCGGATTTCACAGCTTGCTTTGTCTACCCCACTTCCTGTTGCTCCTCGGCAGCGACGAGCCCCGAATAAATGGTGCGGAGGCAGCAACCATTGGTGGAACAATCGCCACCTTCAGCACGAGCTGACGCGGCTGCAAAATATATGTGGTCCGACGGGCCTTTTTTCAGAGGCTTGTGAGGCCGATTATGCCGGAGACAAGTGTGTGAACAGTGAGCTACCTGACCTGTCACACCGAGCACAACGGAAGAGTTACTGTCTCTCTACAAGGCTGCGGCGGAATGAAAGGGGCATAAAAATCAGCCGTTCGGACGCTGTTGATTTAGAGCAGCGGTTTTCAAAGTGTGAGGGGTGGGGGGTGTAGAATCATTAAATCAAAGAGGGTCGGGGGGGAATCCTTTTCACAGCGTTAATTTCTATTGAACATTTTGGGAAGAAATCATTGGAAAGAAAAAAAAAAGAATCTCAGGCTTGGCCTGAGACAAAGCTTTTAGGGGCCTTTCACATTTGGATAGCTTGAGATTCAGTTCACTTTGGTGGGAGGAGAGCTGAGAATTTTCACACCTTCATTTGATTCGGGTGGTTTTCACATTCACTTCTGAGAACAAACCGCCTAGAAAATGTCACACAATTACAGAAACTGCTTGTTTGGGGGCGCTGTAGCCTGAAACAAACACTAACCAGAGAAAAAGTCAGGAAGAAACACAGCTCATTGATTGGTACGGACCGAAACAGCAGTCCGATTTAACCCGTGGTGGCTAGGCTAGTTAGCACGTGGCAAATGGGCAGTAATCACCAATTAAATTAAAAATCACAAAGTGCCTTTTTCACTACTTCTTCCTCACTACTCCACGTCTGCCCGCAAGATATTTCCCAACTTTTTCTTTCTGCATCTGATTCTTCTGATTCGTGCGCTGAGCTTTGTTTGTTTACTACCCAGAATCCTCTAGAAAGATCGTTTGCAAAGGAATCGAGACCACTGTTTTTAAAGGGACCAAAGATCGTTTGTTAGCTCCGGTTCAGAGTTCATGGGCATGATGTCGCCGCCCAAACGAAACAGTTTTTACCCGAACAGAACTTCGGTCCGCACCAAACAGGAACGTGAACACACCCTGACAACTCGTCCTCCCACACTGTCAAAACCTCGGATACGTTGAAATTATTGTTCAAGGACGCCGAGTTTAGACTCATTTCAAAGCATAAATTAGAATTTTATTTTATTATTACAATATTACAAAAAGAGTAGCACAACTCTCACGCTCTCGCCTCGTATCTGTCGTACAGAATGACACAAAAGAAAGGCTTGTGGACCTTCTTCGTTTTCACAGCAATAGTACAAGAAACAAAGAGGAAAAAAAAAAAAATTTAAATAACAAGCAAATCAAGTATTATAAATAGTCACAACCGCAAACTTAAGCTTTGAAACTTGGGGAGAAAAAAAAAATGTTACAGCTCAGTAACTACACATTGCTAAAAATATATAATTAGAAAATATTACTCCTTTTCTTGCTTTCCATAAAGAATCTCTAAGGAATTGCTCTGTCTATTCAACAAAACTTCATTAAAATAAAAAGAGATCGAACAGAAAAAAAGAGCGAGACCAAAAATTGCTGTTTCTGTGTATCCTTACCGACTTCTTTCTCCTTATTATTTGGGGTTTTTATTAAAACCATGCTCATTTTCAAAGGAAAGTCCAAGGACCAAACACTTAAGGCTTTTTAAGGGCTGTTAGGGAGTTAGGTGAACAAAACATGGGCATTATTGTGTTATTACACACACACACACACACACACACATACACACACACGCACACCCAGTCGCACACACACACACACACACTCATCCAAAACTGTACCTACATTTAGCAGGCAACATTCACACACAATCATTAAACTTTAAAGTTACAGTAGTCTAGTAGGTAAGCCAGTGTACAATAAAATAAACAATGCATTTGCTGTTTCACTTTAAACTTCAAAAGAGAGAGAAAAAAAAATGGGTTTACCTCTGAGCGATCTTGCAAGTGATCAATTTGGTCTTTTCAAGCAGACTTCAGAATCAGTAGCAACTACACATAAACTGGATTCACTTAAGTTCCCGTTGTGAGGAGGAAACCTCTGGCTATCGGCGCTGCGGTTCGATTCTACACAACAATATTAACACTTACTTCCTCTAACTCCAGGGTTTCGTCCTTGTAACTAATCTATCCCTTTTTCCGTCACTGCAACACAGACAGTCTCAACATTCAAGTAATACATTTGAAATGGATACAAAACGAAAAAAATAAAATAAAAGAAAGATCTGAAAAAGGACACGAAACAGAAAATGGCACAACTTTGTAACAGTGTGTCCTTGTTAACCTGACTTTGGCCATTTTAAGGTAGGAGAGTTAATCTTTCATGACTTTTTCTGCACTAAACATTTCACAATCTAGTTGCCACACGTGGCACTGACAGAAACTCAGTTTTTTTTTTTTTAAAGTTTTTTTTTTAATGTTTGTTAAAACACCTGAATTCATTGCAGCATTTGAAGCAGGACAGAGCGTCACCCTTTCAGCAGACCTGCTCCCTGCTGAGACTTTACTATATACAAACCTGATTACCTGCTTCTGACTGACCGAGAGGAGTACATCTTGATTAGTCCTATAATACAAATAAATAATTACATAAAAAAAAAGAAAGAATAAAACCTCTGTGTACATGTGCATACTGCGAGCTTTACCAGCTGTGTGTCTTTCCAGTGCCGCATGGCTTTTGTACTAAAACAAGATCGTTGCTCTCTCTTCTGTCCTGAAGTGATTGTAGTTTATCTTGAAGCGTAAAAAGTAGTCAGTCCAATGAAACTAGTCAGAGCCAAAAAATTCCTGACGTGATTCTGTTAAAAAATAAACGATGTTGCTGCTTTTCAGCAAGGAATCTGTTTGTTTGTTTTAAACTTCTTTTATCTTTTTTTTTCTTACATGCATAAGAAAAGTTCACCAACAGGTCTGAAGTAGAAATAACACAGGATCTGTTGAGATCCAGGCACGCAGACGAGTTTGATCGAGGAAGAAGAAGAAGCAGGGAATGACAGTACGGATGTGTACTCACACACACACAAAAAAGTTACTCCAGAGTGCCGAACAAAAGCACTCGTTAACAAAACTTACAGTGGCAATTGATCACTTGCAAGATTACAAAAAAAAACAAACAAAACAACTACTGATCTTCATTAAATATATGAATTTACCCTCTTTAACATTAGCAGTCATTTGTTTAAGTTATCAATTGACTTGTATTCTGTGTGTTTCCTTTCTTAAGACTAAACAAAGGGGGCTGATAACAGTTGTGGAGACAAGGCCATAGCTTATCTGTACCCTGGGTGCTGGATGAGAGCGGTTCGGCCGTCCCCGACCTCTGGACCTACCCTGTTCAGAGGAGGCCTGTGCATCTTGCCCATCAACCCTAGATTCTGATCGCGGAAGTAGGGCGTCTGGAAGTCCCCACCCATGTAATCTGCTGTTTGCATCAGATTAGTCTGGGCCGAGGAGGAGGTGGAGGAGATCGTTCCAAGCCTATAATGGGGAGCCCCTGGGGGCCCGCAGTCTAGCGTGGTGCACCCTCCTGGGCCCGCACCGTGGAATGGCATGGCTACGTCCTGAGAGCCAGAGCTGTCACTGTTGGGTGTGGGGAGGATGCTGCTGTTCCAAATGTGGGACTGGAAGTAATGACCGTTGGTGTAGTGGGTCATGGGGCCCGGCATGCCGTTGTTGGTGTTGACAGGCGGGGAGGGGGTGGGCCTCTCTACAGGGGGCTTCAGTGAGTAAGGCTGACCCACGCACACCTCTGAGGGGTAGCCCATGCTCTTAAAGTGGAAGGCGGGGTCCCTGGAGGGCTGCTTGCAGAGGTGCGGCCCACCGTTCTGAATGTGTGGCACATGAGCCAACTGATGCTGATTCCAAGCGCGCATCTTCTGCTGCTGCTGCGTGTTGTGCTGCAGCTGCTGCTGCGTCTGCTGTGCATGCAGATGCTGCTGCAGGTGGTGGTGGTGCTGCTGCTGCTGCTTCAGATCAGTGTGGTTGGAAGGCAAGTGGTTCAGAGCAG
>OMNM01048627.1:16095-41796 GCA_900302745.1 Parablennius parvicornis
ATATGAAAAAATGAAGAAAAGCAGCATATTCAATGTTATTTGTACTTGAACTGACGAGCAAGAACCAGTTAGAACCAATGTTGGTTTTGTGATACCACATCACGCCCTGTCCATATGTCAACGCATCCTTGGGCAAGACATTGAACCCCACGTCGCTCCCAGTTGTGTGCGAGCAAGTTGCATGACAGCTGTCACCATTAGTGTGTGAGTGAATGTGAACAGTATGAACTTATACAAAAAAAAGAGAAATATATAAATATATCAAAAATAAGTTTGAGGATGCAAGCATAGGAAAAATCTACTCCAAGTCTGTTTACTATTTATCTCTGTGGAGAAAGAATAGATGTCTGCAGATAAACTATTTACAGGAATACACAACTGAGACAGCACATATATGCTTAGCGTACACTTTTATGACCTTAGAACCTTTACTAAAACTATAAAAATATTTTAAAACAGTTTGTTGTCTTACTTGACAGGCAGACTAATTCATGCTCATGACAACACTTGAGCAAATCAAGAATTCTATATATTCAAACATTTAATTTTGGGGAAAAAACTAAACGAGTTATAGTTTCGGCAAACAGACAACCTAAAATGTTTTGTTTGGTCTGAAATGAACACCAAAAAACCTCAATATTCACCATGTTAGTACTTGTAATACACATTAAATAGAAAAAACAAGGAGAGGAGTTCAGCTTTAACATTAACCATATCATATATTAAGGAATTTAAGTTATAAAATATTAAGATGTTGATAAATTCTCATCACTTCTTCTTTAACAACAGTCACAAAATATCCTTGAGAAAAATGGAAAACCCATTTACAGTATGCCATTTATTCCATATAATCACAAGTAAACAGAGATCACACTAGCTTCACGTATAAATAGACTACCTGTGTACTGTTGATCAGCAGAGCTTGTGACCTCTGCACTGGTGGTCGCAACAGTATCAGCTAAGGCCACCAGGAACATCTGCTCCAGTCTGGTGAGACCAGGGAGGCTGGAGTGCATGAGATGACTCGACAATACCTGGATGCACATAAGAAGAAGGTGAGCAAACAAAGAGAAATGAACGTTGGTGTGAAAAGAGTGGATTACTGTGGGCAGACTAGCCTGCTCACTTTTCACACTGTTAGTGCCCCCCCCCCACCCCCCACCACCAGGATAATTACTGTAAGAAAATTAAACCTATTTCACACCATCCATGATTACAGCTGGAGTACATTATACTTAGAAAGTATATTAGGCATGCCGTCTAAAATCGAAAGCATACCTGAGCATGCTCTGGTCCAAAATAGGTAGGTCCATACTGAGAGAGGTTGATAACTCGAGACTTCTTCTCTGGCTTATCGGTGGCAAAGTTCACAAAGTCATCAGTGGTGACCGCTTGAACCTGTTTATACAGAAAGAAAACAATCAAATAGTTAACCACAAGTCTCCACAATTATCAAGATGAGTTTAGGTTTTCCAAACCTACTTGGAAGAGATCGGCGTATTGATCCTCTGTGGACTTCTGGACTCCCTCACTATCAGCTGCCTTAGCGGCATCTTCCGGTCCTTTGTAAGAGGTGTCGAGGTCCGCCAACATGAGCGAGTAAAGAGGCAAGGGAGGGATGGAGTTGATCTCCGTGTAGTCCCTGCCTCCGTCACGTCCAGCCACAATGGTATCTTTTGCCGTGCTGCCGGTCACACTGATTGTCCGAGACAGATGGCGTCTCGATCCGCCCTCACCTGCCTCCACATCTCTCACGACAGCAACTTCCCCGGCGATACACTTTACCAGGTGAGCGAGGATTGCCTAACACACAAAAGAGCCACTGTTTGTATTCTGCACAATCATTAAAATTTGTAGCCATGAGCATTGTGAATTTTATATGTGTTTATTGTTACCGATAGAAAATATGAAAAAAAAAAAAGGGGGTGGGGGCACAGAGATACTCACCTTGGCACGACGAACCTTGCCCAGGTCCATGAGTTCCAGGAGCTGAGTAGGATGATACTGGGGCAGTGTCGGGGACAGGGAGTGAGCTGCTTCGAACAGCCCGCCTTCCTGAAGACCTGCCGGTGCACGTAGAGCTTCATCGACCGCAGCACTCCCTTCAAACACGCTCTTCGATCTGGCTCTTCCTTCAAACACTGAGGAAGGACCTGTGGTTTGACCTCCTGCGATGTCTGCGGATGACAGGTTGCCCTCCTCTCCCTCGCCGGGCTTCTTGTCTTGATGCCACTGTGCGTAAACGTGCATCTCACAGTCCATACCCACCACCAGGATGCCATCTCTGACCCAGGACAGAGAGACTGGCAGCGACGGCGTGCCATCCACCGATGACAGAAGATCCACAGTTCGAAGCAGGATCCAGCGTGAGCGGATACCCTGCTTGATGCTGCCCCCTAGAGGAAGGGTGATAACAGCCACCCCTTCTTTACTGCTGGTCTGCTCATTGACCATGCCGGAGATACGACCATACATAAGGATGTTGGAGCCGACGCCCACAGTCAGGATGTGCGATCCATCTTCTTTTGAAAGCCAGTCCAAGTGTACGTAGTGCTTAATGTTGGGTGAGCTGTGATCTCTGGTCATGTACAGGTCAGACCTAAACGTGTAATAAAAATAATAGCAATAAAAATCACATGACACAACCAAAAACAATTACAAAGCTGACTAAAAATATCATTAAAACCTTCGTACCTGCTGTAGACAAAGAGGTTGGAGTCCACGCTGACTCTTGGATCTAGTGTTGATGAAGGCCTGGTGAAGTCATCCAGATGGAGAGTCTGCTCTAAAACCCACTCTGATCCTCCAGTGGACTCGCACTCATAGATGGACACATGCATAGAGAAGTTCTCTCCCGAACTCTGCAGCTGAGGATAAGAAATGGGGGACAGTGTTAACATGTAAAAGACACATAGTGATATTCGATCATGCTTCATCTCCTGGGTGCATTCACTTTCTTTTGTCCCTCCCTCACACTATTTGTTTTTTCTAAAAACGTGCTTATACGCTACTATATGTAGTATCATTATCTACTTTGACAATTCAGGAGACAAACAATATTTATTTACGGCAGTTACATTTTCATTGCATTTTATATGGTGAGATAATTAATGTTATAAAAGATCAACCATGCCTATTGCTCACAAAACTAATGCAATGCCAAACTGTGATTTCCCACCTGTCCTTGTCGTGGTTGTTTAAAAGCCACAGCCAGCCTGCCGATGTAGGAGCAGGACACAGCCACAGGCCGCCCCGACACACACACGGCACTGTTGTTGTCTTCCTCCTCGTTCATCAGGGCCCAGGGCTCCCAGCGGTACGCACGGTTGTCCTGGCCTTCCTCGCTGTAGCCCTCGTCTCCCTCCACGGCACAGCGCCAGAACCGTACACGAGAGTCCGAGCACGTTGTAACAATCAGGTATGGAGCCAGGCACACAGGGTAGATGGAGGAGGAACTGAGATGACCTAGCAAAAAAGTAGGAAGTAGGAAAAAACAAAAAACAAACAATATTATATGTAAATGAGCATTCATTAAATATTAAAAAATGTCTAGTATTTGTCAAATGCACTTTTCAGTTATGAGATGATGTCAACCTTGGAAAAACGGGTTTGCTAAATATTTCAAATTTGGCAACAATAAGGACTGCGTAAACCTTCACACACGAACCTGCAGAAGGAGTAGCCCTGGTAACCTCCACTCCGTGAGGCAGGTCGAGTCGCTTGCTGTACACCAACTTGGAGCTGAGGATGAGTTTGCTAGCTGATTGCAAGTTGGCTGTAGAAGCCGAGCGTGGTAGAGGTCTGACAGGAGAGGTCTCTGGAGAAGAGTCTGGATTCACAACTTGATTGGGAACCATCAGTTGACTCTGGAAGCTAAAATCTGGACTTGGTTCATCTGGATAAAATGAAGCAGGAATACTAAAGTGAGCCACCAGCTTTGCAAAGGATATATCTATATCTATATCTATATCTATATCTATATATATCTTTTTATCCCAGCAACATCCTTGCCGTGTAGTTTAGACTTACCAACACAGGCTTGCACAGATTGAAGGTGCAGGTGCCACATCTGCAGGACAGAGTTCCTGTTGAGATCCTTTTCTATCACAACCAGAAAAAACTTCTCCGAAAACGGGGCTGGTTGGTACTCTACATGGAGCAAAAATAAATAAACAAATACTCAGTGAATCAGCATCAGGTTTGGAAGAGGAGAAGGAAGAGCTGGCTATAAGTTTCACCTTCACCACATGGAAAGGCAGACGTGAATGCTTCTTGTTCTTTCTGAGGCTTGTAACCGAGAATAAAGTCCTCTTGGAAGACATGCAGCAGTTGGGTGTTGGCGCCACACTAGACGAACACGAGCAAGATTATCAGTCACTGAAGTCTATGGATGTGTAATTTCAAAATTGTGAGCCTAGAATTTCTGTAAACTACCGATCAGTAGTTAGCATGAAAAACACAGAGCGGCTGCTAACCTGATTTGTGATGACATCCAACTCTATGATACATCCAGGTCTGGCAGTGGACTGCTGGCTGACGATGTTGAACACTTCGCCCACCAGTTTCTAAAAAGAGTTGGATATGAATGAGGATTTTCTTTTTTTTTTTTGTCTGTGAATTCTATATCATATTAATAGCAAAATGACAACATCCTAGCATAATACGTTAAGGAGTATTGGACTGGGTACATTAGAGTTGACCAAAGATTATTTTGAAACAAGAGGGAGAAACAAGATGACATTTTCTTTTTTGAATTGGAATTTGTGCACCTGATGTTTATTTTTTAACCACATTCATTATTGAGGGCTGCATTTAAGACGGTTATTTGAACCTCGGGTATACAGTATGAGCAGCTAATATAAGTGATCTAGTTATTAGACATCTCTTTTATTGAGTCAACATGTGAAACACATCCCATATTTACTACTGAGTAAGCAATCATATTTGTACTGTGAAAACAGATTCAACTCACAGAAGTTTCAGGATCCGACAGTTCATCCAGCAATTTTCTGGCATCCACCACAGCTTGATAGAGTCGCAGGTTTTTACCATCCGATGCCACGAAGCAGGCGCTGGCACTGTTACAGTAAGTTCCTGATGAGCACAAACATGTTTGTCAGAAAGGATTTCATTTCCAGGCAATGCAATAGTAATTACTTGCTCATAATTCCTCAAAACTCGTAAAATTTCTTAGTTAGTTTTATATACAACGTTGGAAAATAACCATGCATAAAGCAATGCAACTTTGTTGATAGATACAATGAAAAACTTCATAAAAATTACTTAAATGCATAAATATTTTCCTCTGGGAGCATAAAATATTTAGAGGAACTACACATAATAAAAAGTACATTGTTACATTCAAGGCATTGACATAAAATATACGTTTTCACGCCATGTATTTCTTCCCAAAGCATATTTTAAGTGGAGAATTGTTTGTGACTGCACATACTGGAGACATGCTCTGATAGGCATCTTATTTGGTTTCACGATTTTGTCTTACCACATAGTCAATAAAATGGTGCAATGAGCACAAAAGAGAAGCTTTAATGCTTCAGGGACAGTGAAACTTTGTTTTTTTAAGTTGAACCGCTTGATAATGAGCTTTCTGCACTGTCATCCAATAAAGCTTCATTCTATTCATAATAGAAAATGCATGGTGAAGTTTACCAAGTACAGAGCTGGGCACAAGTGTCGGGAGCCAAGCAACATTGCTGAAGGCAGAGGTGTGGAGAGAGTTGATGCGGGCCAGTTCAGAGACCCCTCCAGTGCAAGACAAGGGTCCAATGTGGTCTACTCTCCACAAAATCAGCTCACTGTATATGGCATTGGGGTCATGAAAGGTCCTTGTTGCTGCATTACGAAGCTGCTTCCTGTCAACACAAAATGACATTTGGGATCAGTTTAAGTGTTTCTGTTACGAGAACATAATGAATCTCTAGCATAGCATGTTGTAAAAAATATTTCAACCGTGTCATTCTTGCAGTAAAAAGTTGCAAATGTACAAGAAGACAATGTGTTCTGTACCTGGGAAGTCCCTTTGGTAGAGGAAATGTGGGAGGCTGCTCCCCTTCCAGACTGCCAGGGGCCGAGGGGGGGGTGAGCAGGGCATTGTGGTGAGAGGAGGTCAGCAGCAGTGGCAGCACTGTGTGACAGGCTTGGTCATTCAGATGAAAGCGGTGGCCGCAGTACCGAAACTTGTGAGATACCGTCAGTACATTGGAAAAGGCAGAACGCTCAGCAAATGTCACCGCCCACTGCAGAGAGAGGGAGTCAAAAGCATTGTATGAGGCAAAACACGCTAAACACAAACAAAATGACACCATTAGACAATCTTGCCCCCCCCAAATGAGTTAAAGTGAGGGTTTTATATGCATTCGTGTGCATTATTTCTCTGGTAACACAGGAGTGCATCTTGTACTTGGTTGAGGGATCCATCGACGTGTTTGGAGACCATCATGACAGCAGGACTAATGCCAAAGCAAGGGTGGGGAGAGGAGGCCACAGCAGGTGATCCCAGGCCAGCTGAGGCTGAAGCGGAATGGGAGACATGAACCATCCTTCCCTGTTCGTTTCCTCCGGCGCTCTCACCCTCAGTCAAAGTGCAGGCGTACATGAGGATGTTTTTACTCAGTGAGTTAGCATCGCCTGTAGGAAATGCTACTGGGATACGAGACGAGAAGGACACCTGGTGGGAGATGTGGGAGGAAATAAAGCCATGAGTACCATGGGTGAGATAGTCTTTAGACTAAGATCTACTGGTAGAAATACGCTTTGTATTTCTCCACATCTCATAATAGATCAGCTCACAAACTGTTTCATATTAGCAATATCAAATTTCTCTTATAAAGGTGCATGTGTGTTCAATTGTTACAGTTATAACACGTGTGATTTGTCTGCATGATGAACTAAATGCAGAGTAATTACAATATAGTGAAATGAGATCTCAATAAACTAAAATAAAGCTTTTCTTTAGTGTTGTCTGATGTGTTTCATCTTTCTCAGCCTATTTTGTTTGCAAGTGCTGTTTTTCTTTATGACAGCAGGACTCTCTGGTGCTGACTTCTCACTGCATATTAAAATAAAATCAGTGAGTGAATGTGAAAAATATTTTGAGCTCATTAGTTTGTCCTTGAATCACTAAGGTTTGCAAAGTACACAGATATGCACAAATTTCTCGCAACTCTTACATAACCTTCTTAAAAAGCTGTGTAATTTTACAATTTAGACAAAGTTTGACAACAACTACCTGGTCTATCTAGTTTGTGTATGCAGCAGAGATTCAAAATATGATGGGAAAAGTATCTTTCATGTTCTAAAACGTTACTCACCTGAACTTGTCTGAAGATGCCCTGGTTGAATTCATCCAAATACTTTACATGCCAAACCAGGAACGATCCATCAGAAGGATGGATGGTGAACAGCATGTCTGGGCTCTTGTTCCACTCTGTGATCAAAGTCTCCATCTTCCTTTCCAGCAGCATGGAGGGCAAAGGCATGCTGGAGCTGGATCCAGGAGAGGAAGCCTTGGTGCTTCCCTGCTCTGCTGACTCACCCTCCTCTCCGTGCTCGGAGGACGCTTTGTCAGACATTTCGTCGAGGTCTAATGAGCCACAAAACAATATGCTTTAACAACCTGATGTTATTTGAAGCGACAAAGTGATGCTGGCCTCAAAATGCTTCATACCAAAGTCAAACTTCATTGGAGATCCTTCGGGGTCTAGGGGGTCGTCAGCAGTCTGATCCAGCTGCTGTTCGGAGAACTTGCGGAGCTGCAGCATAAAGAGATCCATGGAGGAAGTGAAGCTGAGATCTTTGTTGTTTAGCCAGTGAACCATAAAGCCTCCACCACCGGTACCATCATCTGGGTTGAACACCGCAGAGTCTGCTAGCACTGATGGGATATCTGAAAAAACAAAAGAAGTTTGGATACGATATTACAGTGTACATTTGCTTCGAATGATTCATCCCCTGACATATAGCATGTATTTATTCTCTGATTCAGATCCAATAATAACTGCTTACCTGTGTTGGGGTTAATACTGGCTGAGATGTGGAAGTGACAGAGGGCATTGGCATGGTGAGCGATGTGGCGGTGAGTGTGTGCATCCTGTGTTCCAAGCTGGGAGGGAAGCAGCTCACTGTGAGCCACCAGAGCAGAGGATCGTCGTCGACCCCGGCGCAGGTGTTTTAGGTGGTGGATTGACTAATAAAGTTCAAACACAAAAACAATCACATTTCTTAAACAGAAAAAAAAAAAAACAACAACATACCTATATATTTTATAAATATTTGTTGATCATATATGACTCAAAGTACCTCTAAAGCATGCTGGATCTTGTCCTTATTGCCTCCCAGGCCTGGCAGGCTGGAGCTGAAGGTGTGAGTGTTCTCAGATATCTGTCCTCCGAGCAGACTGTCTTCGGGTAAGAGAGTCTCTGACCATATCCGACACACACCGTCTTCACAGGACGTCAGCAACACATTGCACACTGAACCCCTTCAAAGCATCAACACAATTCAAATGTCAAGGTTTTTTCTTTCGAAGTTGTGAGATTACACAAATGTTCATCCAAAATACTTTTCATACTAATTGCAGAATGTCATGCAGTCAAAACAGTGTTGTATTCAGACCTGAACCAAACGATGGATGTGATGAACTGAATCACTGCATAATCATTTTAACTACGCTCATCATTTGTAGTTTTACCATATTTTCAAAGAAAACTATGACAACGGACATAATAGAATACTCTGCAAAAATAATTCGGTAATAATAAGCATAATCCTAATGACAAAACACTAAAAATAACTTCCAAATGGAAACGTGTATTTCCATTCAATTCAAGTGTAAAGGTGAATAGTGTGCGGAAACTTAGTTCTTAAAAGGTGATCTAGAGAGTTCCAGGGAAAAACGGTTTGGAACTGCTGCTCAACAACAGTAATTCTGAACTGGTGGTTCGTCAGCTCCTTTTTAATGGCTTGTGGGTTTTTGCCAGGGTCTATAATTTGAAATTCTATCTTATTTAAAAAGTGGAATATTTGTTGGTTGAGGTGGCAGCTTGTCATTGAGAGTTAACGTTGGCTCGTGAAGCCTGACCAGTCAAGAACCACTGGCTCTAGGAGATAAGCAGGAATGGATAGGAAAATATAAAAGTCCTGACTTTGTGATTGTGGATGCTTACTTTGGCATGTACTTGCTGGTCTTCCTCCAGGACATCCCAGTGACCGAGCGAGGATGTGCCAAATAAACAAAGGAGAAGTGAACAGGAAGAGGCTTTTTGTCTGATGGGTCCTGAACCACCACCGCAGAGCGCCAGCCCGTGGTGGGATACCACACCTTGAGTAAACAGTCGTCCTGTACATGCACACAAGTGTATTCATTACAGCAGTCAAACACATCCCCCGCAGGGCCCACGATCGTGCGAAAAAGATGCAATAATTTGGTGTTTTTTGCGATGCGTCGACAAGATTTGTTTTTACCTTTCCAACAGTTGCAAAGTACTCTCCATCAGGAGACCACTTGGCAACGTGAACAGAAGCAGCAGTCCTAAGAGATACAAGGGGACAAACAACAAATATCAGCCATATTCACTTCTCCATGGAAGACGCTAAGCAGGGTAAACAAGACAAGTGGTTTCCTGTCAGCAGTCAATGTGTGTCAACTTTGTGCATGGGCTGTCGTGGCCACGCCAGCGCTCGCACGCCATTGTTTTAGAGGTTTCCACGTGTCATCATATGACAATTACTGATGTGGCTTTATTTGTTTGTGTCTGTTTGCACAACATAAAGCCCAGGCTGCACGTTACAAAACAATATTAGACTATATATAAAAACCTTTTGTAAAAGGTTAGCTGGTTAATCAGTAACCACAACTGTGTTTTTACAAGAAGAAATCCTAATTCACCAACTTTTAAGAGGAACAATTTTGGTTAATGTTTGTCTGCACAGGGACGGAAATGAGACTTGACTGCATGACTGGACAGAAATGATCAGGCGTCAGAGAAGTTCATTTATTTTGCAACACTTTAACTTTCAACAAGTAAAAATGAAACTGTTCTTTCACAATTTTGATACGTTGTTAGATCCGGATTTACAAGGACAAGGAGAATTGCTGCAGAGCAAAAAAGCTGACCCATTACAGATCCTTTTAATGAAATGTGTTTCTTTTTAACAAGTCAATAAGGCCGGGTTCTTGTTTCAGTATTTTAAAAAAGCAGTAACGCACTTGCACTGCCAGACGCAGTTCCAGTCATTGAGGACAGGGTGGGGCCGGTCCTCCATCATCTGCCCATCCTCCTCCTCTATTAGGGCGTCTGTCAGTGGAGGAGCCCACAGCTGGAGCCGCTCGGTTGCTGCTAGGATACGGTTCCCTGAGGACACAAAAGCACTATGATGTACACCTCATGTCCCACGTTGTCTACTACAGTACACACACACACACAAACACACACACACGGTGACTCTTACATAATGCACGGCAGTTCAGAAAAAGCCAAAGGTGGTCATAAGTAAGGGGTTGTGTGATCTGAAGATTAATTTTGTCCAAACATATGTTGAACACAGAAAGCAAAGGTGTACCTTGTGGGTCCCAAGCCAAGTTGTAGGTGATGGCATCGAGGAAGAACTGTCCTGTCTTTTGCCACTGATAGTTAAGCTGCTGTTAGTGGTGGGAGAGCGACACACACCATGCAATGTTATTGGCACACGGGTGTGATCAAAAACCCAGTACGCAATGATACGAGTCACAAAGTCTGCCTCGAGCAAGTCAAACTTACCTTGTGGCGTTTATTTGGGTTGGTAGAAAGAGGTTCAAAGATGCATACTGTGTTTCCATAGGACGCAGCAATCTAAAAATAAAAAGAACTGTGTTCATCATCACAACATTGCTCACCCCATCAGTGCTTCTGCACCGTCATTCCCACAGGAGAGGGGCAGGAAGGGAGCAGTGCAGGAGAGCAGGGAGACAAGAGCACGGGCAGTGCAAGACGGCAGCAAGCACAACTAAATGTGCCTCTTTATGCTCAGCGTCACTGATAATGTCTTCTGGCAACCCAGAAATAAATAAATAAACACACAAACTGTGTGTGGGAGTTTGTCTCAGTGTGCAGTCGACACTTACCCTGCCAAGCTGGTGGGAGCACTCCACGCAGCCCACCTGTATGTTTCCATTCTGAGCTCCCGGGATAATCTGAACACAATCAAAGTCACTCGCCAGTATCACCACATCACACCCTGAGCCGTAGGCCTGAAACACAGACAAGAAGGAACAATGATCAGATGATTGAAAAATAAACGAATGAAAAGCAAGACAAGCCGCCTCATTGCCAATACATTTATCCATCAACCTTTGAAATAAATATATTTAGAAGAAGAGAAGAGAATCAGTGCATCACAGGCCACATTATCACTGAAGGACATGAGTGCACATCTACTGTGCACCTTTGAGTGCTGGCCGAAACTGGTGATTCATAAACTCCGAGCCAGTCGCATCTCTCAGGCCGTTTAACTAATCATAGTGAAGTATGGGAACTAAAGCTCAAGTAATACAGGTAGCCTTTCCAGGAAATTATATAATTATCCGAATAGTGCAGAGCAGCATGACGACGAACAAACAAACAAAAAAACCTCCAATCTGGAGCTCGAGTGCACTTTTATTTGATGTGGAAAATGATGTGAAGAGTAAATTATCAAAAAAAAATAAATAAAAAAACGGTGATCTATAAGAAACATTAGTCTTGTGTCATGAATGGAAACAAAGGGGACAAAATGCATGCATCTTCATGTGTTTCAACGTTAAAAAAAGATGTTATTTTAGTTAAAAGATATTAATGTGTTAATCCTACATAGCCATCAAACACAGAACTGTGAGTTACAATTCACCATGAATTTATTTTGTGTGTTTTCAAGGCATAGCTGAAAGGGTGAAGCAATCTGACATCATTCTCCCAAACCTCATCATGCAACCGAGATAAGCATCCCCACAAACAAGTTCAAGACACATTTTCTATCAAAACTCTGAATAATTGCTTTGTACCTCCTCTTCAGAATGAACCTTTGAGCATTTTAGAGCCCATCCGGTTACTCCGAAGCAAAAACAAGGCCCTCAATGACACTAATAAGAATACTATATGAGAAGAGTGCAATACTAGCACAGCTTGGCCGTTATTTTACACCAGCACAAGCAGCCAACACAGGAGACGAATAATGTTACGAAATACGCCCTTGGATGCAGTTTTGGTATCTGACTGCATGAAAAAACAAACTTGTAAATACAGAGACACCGAACATGCAAATTTCCACCACTAGCGAGGTGATCTGTGTTAAGATTTGCAAGAGGAGCCGGAGGGAAAATTGATCCGATTATTATAGCTGGCGGCTGGCATACACGGGCAGAACGGCAGGAACGGCAGCAGCACCTAGGAGACAGGCTGCTGACCTCAAAGCAACGGTACAGTCAGGATGACAGCTCCAGTCGTTCATTATTCAGGAGAACAGGAGGAGCAGCCGAGAAACTCTGGGTCACACAACAAGACGGGATTATTCGCCAAAGGTAGAAGACAAACGTGACAGCCAGGGATGAAGTTATACTTTACATATTGTAACATAATATGGAACGTTATGGGTAGAAAGAAACCGAAGGAAGACGTGAGCTTTACTATTATTGCGGCAGTGGCTTGTGCACGTTATAGCTGGAATTAAAGGCGGTCACCGTCATGCACCGTCTACAACTGTTCTCCACCTCTACGCCTTGCACACACACAAAAGAAGATGTCTTTTAGTCAGCTTTTCGTGTATCTACCTTAAACAGGACGAGCCATCATCACTGCTTTGTTCTTATAGTTTGAGCCAGTTGTCCTGCATTCCATTTACTGGTCAGACAATTTGTTGCCTTAAATCAGAGTTAATGTTCTTGCACAAAGACATGACAGTATTGGTGTATTCACTGAACTCAGTGATATAGTCTCCGTTTACATTCGGGCGGCACAATATATCACAAATTTATCATCAAGATATCAACATGACAAAAGACAGACTGTATATAAATGATATGTTTCTAAATCAAGCGGGGATATAAATAAAAACAACAAAGCAAATTTCTTTGCAGCACATTGGAAACACTGCTACGAGGCACAGCACGTCAAAAAAACTATTTGGGTCCCAGAAGAGAAAGAGCACTGTAATCTGAAAGTAAAAATCTGAAAGCACAAATTCAAAGCAGATTCACTTGATATCACACACAGCCCTCGTTCACTCGATGACTTGAATAACCTAACATCCTAATCGGTAACTAAATCAATGTATTAGTATGATTCAGGTGTTAAAACAAACACAGTGCATGCTGTGACTCATTAATAGATTGACTCGGGGTGTTGGATTAATTAACTTTGTGATCAGAGAGTTCTGAGCATGGAGCTCACACATCACACAGTTCTAATCAATATTCTGTAATCAATAGCATCATCGCCAACAACTTTCAGTTGGAACAATTCAACTTTTTGGGAATGAATGTTGTGGCATTATTCATTTGGAGAGAGCAGACCAATTGCACACAAATACACACGATATTAGAGAAAAGCCATATTATATAGAGAGTGTTTGATGGAATAAACAAAAGAGATTAAAATGTTATTTGTCATTCTTATTCCCTTTATAGATTTTCTTATATTGTGTTTGTCTTTCGGGATCCTTCCAAAGGAAATTAGATATTGAACAGTCATGACCGAGAATCACATCTCCAGTCTCCAGCACCTCAATAATAATCAAGGGGTGCCACATATTGTCCTTCAATGACACACACATCTGAAAAGATCAGTCTATTGGACTTATTTTTCTGTCACATCTGTGACTCAACAGATCGTTTAACAGCCGATAAGAAAGCAACCCTATAATTACCATTCGACTATGACTTCGAAGACATATTATGTTTGCTGGAAATGTATTTAAACGAATCTAGTTACCAAGTTAGGCTGATTTGTTGAAGCAAAAGACACCGCTGATAAATCAGAGGTTCTGTCTCCACGGGCTTTTGTTAAAATTACTTTTATTTCAGAAATGTTTGAAGATATTTATTGTTTCCCAAGTCAAATCTCTCACATCCACATATAAAATGATTGTTTTACTGTTTATTGCTGTTTTTTTTTCCATTTCTGGTGTAATATTCTGAAATTGTAGGTTGTGCAACTGTCAAGCGATTATCTTTGTTATTATGGATTAGTGTCTGATCAGCGGGCTGGGTGCTAAGAAAGTGCAATGGACCAATTTCTAAATCTTTTTTTAAATAAAAGTTGGGGAAAAGTGCTTTTGGTTTAACATTGCATCTCTGTTGGTAAAGCAGTTAAAAATAATTTGACCAGACAAACGATGGACTGTAGATAAAATGTATGCAAAAACTAAAATAGTTTCGACGAGATTATTTACCTGACATCTTTGACTAAACTTTTTGGTACATGAATAGTAGCAGGATTTGATTTCTTCTAATCCACTTCATGTTGTTCAGGGTCGCGGGGCACTGGAGGCACAGGCAGGGTTCCCCCCTGCATGGGTCATTGGTCAATCACAGGGCAAACACAGCGACATTCATCCTGACGGAGAATTTAAGGTCGTATATGTGTTTAAGGACTGTGGAGGAAAACCCACACAGGGAGAGCATGCAAATTCCACACAGAAAGGCCCAGATCATATTTGAACCCACAGGACAGCGCGATAATATTCATATAAAAGCCTGTTTTTGAAAAAGTATTTGAAAAAGGGATCTGATTAATAGTGCGAGGAGTTGCCTAAAAAAGAAAATCCCTCTTTGGATGGATTCTGCTCCTCAATACGGCTTTGGGAAACCCTTCTTCTTTTTGAAATCACTCAGAAAATTGTATTCCGAGTTTACTACAATATGAGATATGATAGTAAAAACAAAAAGGACAGCTCACTGATAAGGAGCACTTAAAATGCTTTCTTTCAAAATGAAAACCACCAATAGAATAGAATTGGTTGTTTTACTGTTTTTTTTTTTTTTTAACCAAGGACAGGAGTGAATGTGGTCATGTGCTGTGGTAATGAAAGTAGATAAGAGGAACAGAGCACTTCTGCGTTCATTCCATCAGACGCCACTTCTTACCCAAGCCTAACGCAATCATGCGAGCATGCCCCACATCCACAGCTGCTACCATATGTAGCATTTTTTTTGTCTTTTCATGTGTTTACTCGACGACTCCAGGAAGGAGTAAAACGCTTCGGCTGCAGAGATTTAAACACATGATTGATCAGTTGTGACCTATAACCTGGTGCTTCCTTCAGTCTGTAATAAGACACCGTCCCCGGGGGAGCCTATAGCACAGACATGTACTTTGATCCTCACTGTCTACTGTCAGACCATAAGTGACTTGCTGTTCACTGCAACTAAACAGTGAACAACAACAAAAAAAAGTGCTTTCTCCTCTCTGCTCGTTGGGACACATCATATTGAGCATGATCAAAGTAGCCAGTCAGACCGGCAACAGCAACTTGATGGAGGATTTTTAGTGGCACAGTTTGACGTGAATTCACTTTTTCAAGTGAGTTATAGAGCCACTTCTATGGTAAACTTCAACATTTCTGACAATAGAAGATTTTGTCTGAGCCTCTCATGGATAATTTACTCTATGTGGGCACGTTTTTGAAGGAAAAAAAAAAAAAAAAAAGCAAAACAAAAATGAAATATTTCTGTTTTCATTTGTCTTGTAAATTGGTCTCCAGAATTCACATGGGAATCCAATATGCAAGTGCCACCGCTGCACATGCAAATCTCAACTAACAAAGGTCCAACAAAACCGGACGGGACTTTGCCTACAGGTGTAAGTAGTCATGAGTCTGGAGCAGTAGAATTTGGGAAATATATGCCTTCACGTATGTCTGAGAAACAGTTCCCGACAGGATTTATATAATCTCAGAAAATCATGGGCCAGCTTTTACTCATCTGTCTTCTAATGTTGGTCCACACATTTAAAAGATGAAAAAAATGAAATAGATAGGAAAAATGGAGACATGTGAAGTCATAGTTAGTCCATGTGCTCTCTCACTCTGCTTTGTGGTTTACACGTGTATTCTATTTTTAGCAGATCTCACATCTGCAGCTTTGCATATCAAACCCAGGTAGTTTGTGGGTGCACTCACATCACTACCATCAGGTAAGAAGAAAATAGGCTTTGTTTTTTTTTAATCATTATAGTACACCCCCGATATAAAACACTGCTTTTCACTGTTGTCTATTTCTTCATTAAGTCCGTCAGCTTATTCCAACTCGTAGAACTGAAAATAGCCATCATCTATCAGCCTCACTGGATGGTAACGTCAGCACACCTGTAGTTCACTGTCCATTCACATTTAAATCCTTCTCTTACTGATTCTGTCAGTGTGTCAGTGCGCAGAGCGTGGATATGAAGCGCCGCGCAGGCCCCACCGGACGTGAAAACCTCCCGGTTGCTGTTGGGTGTGTGTGGGTTTTGTCTGGGTTTGGCCTAGGAGCCCTTGGGGTCAGTGTGAGTGTAACTGAATTGGACATGATGCCGAGTGTTCTTCAAATACCCTCTCCGACACAGAAAGAAAACACCAGGCACAGAAACTGGCGGCCCTTGGCAACATTGAAGGCTTTAGCTTCACCACCATCTCTGTCTGTAGATATAACCTCACGTACAACATCTGCCTTTTTACATTTGGACCACAAAGGCTAACCAGTTTTGTGTATGAAAAAATAAAATAAAAATAACAGAGAGGGTGAATGATATACTGTACTATACTCCTGGATGCCGGGAAGGAATGAGAGGAGTGTGCCTCCATAAAATTGATGCAACTATGAGGTCAAAACAACAATAAGACAACACCTCCTCCAGGCAGCAGGAACAGACCAACCCAAATCTGGCAGCCATTAGCCAGGCTTACTCTGATCTCAGGGAACGATGCAGCTTCAAAGCTGCTTGAGAATTCATGGCCGGCCACAACCCAACTATTTCTTACGAACGCATGCCATCTTCATGAAAAACAAACCGCGCCATAAAAGAAAATATTATTGTCATTTCAGTATATGATGAACTGCATGACAATGTAATAAAACAGCTCACAAAGGAATATTACTCCACTAAAAGGTCAAAATAATATCTGCTTTGGAAGGTTTTGTCTTAAAAGATCACAACACCATCAATAAAATCACTGAACTCTGCTATCTACTATGACAGACAAACATTTGGTCATTTAGTGTTTGCATACAAAAACAGTTTTAAACAAGATCAAATGTTATAGAGATGTCAAATAGCATATCGGTTGTGATACTATAACCTCTGCAGGAGCCCACTAACCCATTCATTTGAGCGAAAGCCACAACATTTGTTGGGAGTTATGAAACATTGTGTATCATTTCCTGCCTGCCAAACAAAAGAGGCTGTAACATAACGCGCTCTCGCCATGTCTCGCAGCTGTAAATGGAGTATTGACTCTTGCTTCTCAGCCCTGTGAACTTAGGGCACAAAGAGTCATTTTGGTAAGTTGCCAGACCTCAAGACAGACAAAGTGAATATTTATAGGTTGTGGATGTCAACATATATGAGGAAACAATGTTTTGTAGAGATGTAGTAAAAATAAATAAAAAGACAGTGTGATGTACTGGAGGTGAACTGATGAGACTTTTTTTTTTTTTTAAAGATGTGTCTCCTCCACAGCAGCCTGCAGATGAGCCGTTCTACCTCATGTATCCTTATAAGGCTGTGTACGTCAGGACTGGCGCAGCTGATGCCGGGATGACAGCGAGCTGATGATCCGTGAGGAGGATTTAACGCCAAATGGGAGCAAGCTTAGCTGCTTCGGCAAACACGAAGCGTTTGCATTCTGGTGATATTGCGCAATTTGGTCAAACCCCAACCCACCCCTCCGTATATTATCAGCTGGAGAAAGAGAGAGAGAGAGAAAAATAAACCCAGCTCGGTGCAAATATTGACCGATAAGGTTCTGGCTGCACAAAGGGATTCCCTTGCAGTAATTCTAACGTTACGAGATGCAGCTAAAGGTCATTTGAGTGGCTAGCGTTGACGGCGATAAATAATAAAAAAGCGTAGCGGAGGCTGCCGCTGCGGTTGGAACTCTGGCGGAGCTCCCTGACTCCGTCGACGGCTGCCTGGCCGGCTGTCAGTGTGGGGGGGGGAGCCGGGGGAGGAGGATGCCCCCGTTGCCTCCGTCTTGTCCGCGGGTATCTCTCTCTCTCGGTGCGGCAGTGTGGCTACTTAGCTCCCTAACCCCGGGGCTAGCTTTAGCTCGCTAGCTGCTCCGTGTTACACACAGTGTGTGAAGCTAGCTTCACCGCCCCTGCTAGCCTCAATGGGAATAACGTCAAAATAAAGTCTCACCGTGAACGGGACGTCATTCACGCTCCCCACCGAGTAGCAGCAGTCCCCGGGATTCACGGCTCCCGTCAGCACCTGGTGCAGATGCATCTTTTCTGTTGTTGTTATTGTTGTTTTCCTCCTTCCTTGTCTTCCAGCAGCAGATGTGTAGTTTTTTTTTTAATTATTTATAACGAGTCCACCCTTTCTGTTTCTCCATCTAGCGAAGGCTGGGAATTCCATCAGTAACAGTGAACGTCGTTCCTGTCGGCCTGTCAGCGTCGTTGCTCCTCCGCCAACGGCGAGGTTGTGGAAAATAATGGTGATAATAATACTGTGTGCGTTCCACCCGTCGTGGATGTCACCTCAGCCGGTCCAGACATCTATTTAACGCGGAAAAGTGGCCGTCCGTCCGCCGCCTCTCGCTGTCAACACCATCCCCACGATTAATCGTGAGAGCCGAGGCAGCGGGGTCTCTGCAGCGAGCCTGACATGCGCGTTCACGACGTTCTCCAGGCACGACTGAACAGCTACAGATCTAGGATATCTAGATCACAGAGCACGGACATGACTCTCGCTGAAAGCGTGATTTGATCATAAACTGCCAAACTATAAGACACGTGTTCACATAATCGTGTTTAATCGTCAAAAATATACATATTTTATTCCAATAATAAACCGTATTTATTTTTTACGCGCTGTGTATGCGATCTAGTATATGTATTTCTATACATTCGAGGCGCCAGTTTGTAGATTTGAGTTCATTGATCATGTGTGTCTGGACTGGGGTAAAATACGAATGGATTGGGAAATGACTTCTTCACTAAATCATCACACGAGAATAAAACTGGACGTGATATTGTGCTGAAACGTGCTAGACAGGACGATCTTGCAGAAAAAAAGTCACAACCTGTAAGTGATTTCTCATGTGTGTCCTCATTAAGGTCTTGTATAAGTGCAAAGGCCACATTAGAGTCAGTGGGCTTGATAATGCACAGGTAACACTGGTGTAATCACTCCATTCCAAAGGAAACATGCTTTTTTAAATTTCAGAGATGGAACTGAAGCTATCAACTCACTTACCTTTTCGTCTGCAGAATTCAGAAGAGAGTTTAGATGATCATTTGGTCAGAAACTATTGAATTCGTGAATGTGATATTTCTCGGCCAAAACAGCACATTATAGATATTGCATACATTTTCTGACCAAACTGAAAATTGTTTTAACCGGTGACATTGTGGTGCAGTGGTTAATACAGTCTTCCTCTGCATGCCTCTTAGGCTTATTAGTGATTCTAAATTGGCTATAGACGTATTAAGATGATTGTCTGACTGTATTAGCCACAACTTAGATAAAACCTTTATTAAACATCAATTGATTGATGGAGGACTATTTTCTTCACTGACTGCTAATCGGAAGAACATTTGAAACTGTAACTTGCACTCCTCAGATGTGCATGTCATTGAGTCATATTTATATGCTCTGTAAGTAGACTTTCTGTAAATATTTTGTGTGATTTTATGTACTTTAAATAGCACTTATTGATTTTGTACTTCTGTGAACAAGTCACATGCATGAAATATGAATTATTTGATATGTCAACTATAAGTAATCCTGTTTTTGCATCAGCTCAAGTGCTCCAGCAGAGGCCAAATGACTTTACTTAGACATTACTCAACGTAAAGTTTAAGGTTAACTGGAGAACACTTACATGTCCGAACATAACAAAGAGAAATCACAGTTATAAATTCAGCTGTTTTCTCAATAATAAAATTAACTTTAAAATCTACTTCAATACATTAAAACGCAGGTAAATGGTGCCCACCACTCACATTTATGAGAGGACAGAGCAAGATGGCTGAGCTTTACTGTGACCGCTCCTCAGCTTATCTGATGAGATTCAATGGACCACATCACAATACTGTTGAGGTTCTTTCTCTTCTGTATCACCTCTTATATAGCCATTGTAACATTTGTCACTTCTTTATTTGTCGATTAATGATTAGAGGTATCCATGGGGATGACACACCACAAACCATCCAAGACACTGGCCTAGTTATTTAAGGCACTCTGACATCATGAGGCAGGGCCTGCCGGCCAGCCACCATGACACACATAAGACAACAGGACAGAAGATGGCCAGGCAGTGGCCCAGAAAGAATGTGACACATACTCATAAAAAGTGTCAACAACAATGGCAGAGCAGACTCGTCATATATCCTATGTATCTGTCCATTTGGCATTTTTCTTAAGCTGCATTTGACAAACTTTACAGTTCTGTAATCATACACTGGCACAATGTCTGAACCTACAAGAAAACAGACACAAAGGAAAGAGTTTATCTGTGCTGAATGTTTGGCTCAAGGTCACGCAAAACATTTTATTCTCGTATTTCAGGATTTCCAATTATAGACTAACTTCAGTAGCTCTGTAAATGTGTCCACTGTGCTACCAGAATGTGGCAGGCCTTTGTGAGCCTTTATAAATCACTAGCAACATCCACGGTCGACTGTGTAGCATTATGTAACCCAGAGAGTCATCCAGTAAATTGAAATTCAGTGAAATCTTGCCAGAAATCTGCCTCTTTCAGCTTTTTTGTCTTCGGATAATTTTAAAGGGCAGACTGCTACGAGCGAACGTGACTAAGAGTGTGACTGCATCCCTCCAGGCTGAAGTCGTTACCTTACAGCACTTCTCCGTGACTGAAAAAGCAATCTCCTAAATAGATCAAACCTGTGGACCTGATATGAACAGCACCGTGCAGACGAGTTCATCCATGTGTACCTGTCCATACTGATTATTTTTGATATGGGCGTCCACTTTAGATTATTGACAAGCTGCAAATTCATCTCTGAAGTCACACTTTGTTCAGCTGTTGCCAAAACGGTGAGATCATTGCAGAGAAAACAGAGCCAACGAAGTAAATTAGGAGATGCTATCGCTGCAGTATAGCCCGTCAATGCAGACACAAGAGTGTTTAGAGAAGGAGAGGATGCTCATGCAAAAGTGCGTATTGTAGATGTGCATGAGGGAGATAGAGACAGAGGTGGTTGACACTGAGTAATAACTACTGTATATCTGGGTATTGCAGAAGGGTTAAAAGAAGGTTGATGTGGTGTTTGTAGTCCCTCCGGTGCCATTGGAAGACAGGGCCTTGATCTACAGAGAACAGAATTAAATGCATTATAGATTTTCTCATTTCATGGATGGCTGCTAGCCGGAGGGAGTTTCAAGCTGGCCCTGAGGTGTAAGACATTGTACTGCCTGCTAAAAAAAAATAAAAAAATGTAATGGAGCTTCTTCACAGTCTATAATGAATAAATCAACAAATACTGACTAAACACAATGAATTATGACCATTTGGAATTTATGATATGAATGCCTTGCTTTTGTGTAAATGCCAAAATCTTGTTGTTACTTACAGATTCTTAAATTGTGTTATGGACCTTAACAATAGTTGACACAATGGTGACATGACTTTACAGTTTGGACCCAAAATATGTAATCAATTTAAATTAATTAGGAAACATTTTTAAATGATCTTTTTAACCAGGAAAACCCATACCTTTTGTTACTGCCGATCAAAGGATAATTAAAGAAAGACAGACATTCACACACACATTTGCATTCACACCTCTTGGGCAAATTTTGTCAACAATTAATCTAAAATGCACGATTTTGCTCTCTGGGAGGAAAATCCACAGACACACAAATGGTAAATGGATTTCACTTATATAGCACTTTTCAACTGCTCGAGTAGTCCCAAAGTGCTTCACAGCATTAATCACATTCACCCACACACATTCACACACCACTGGAGGCGGCTGTCATGCAAGGCGTCCAGTCCAATCTTCAATCTTCCAGTCTTCTCCATTCTTGCTCAAAGACACTTCGACATGTGTTCAGGTGGGGAAGAGGGAATCAAACCTACAATGTTTCCGATTGGGAGACAACTTGGGAGATTGGGAGACCAACAGAGCCACAACTGCCATCACAAGGGGAACATGCAAACTCCACACAGAAAGGACAGAAAAGGTATTGCAAAAGGCAAGAAAACCAACTCTAGTGTCCCTATTTATCTATTTGAAATACAATCAAATGTATTATCAGAGTTTTAGGTATTTGCTGAAAGTCTCCAACAGCTTCTCTAAATATTATCGTGAATTAAATAGTAGCCTATATATGAACAAATAGATAATCATGATTGGAGGTATGGCACACCAAGCCGTGTATAGAGGATGAGTGTGTACCTGTAGTTATTTAGTTTGGCATTGTCTTGTTGATTATTCATAATTCTGTAATAACCTTAATATTGTTATTCAATGGTTTTCTAAAACTGTTATTGTCA
Organism: Parablennius parvicornis; assembly: GCA_900302745.1. Classification (NCBI taxonomy): domain Eukaryota; kingdom Metazoa; phylum Chordata; class Actinopteri; order Blenniiformes; family Blenniidae; genus Parablennius; species Parablennius parvicornis. Next base: position 38,788 of record OMNM01048627.1, read on the forward strand.
TGCTATGGCTTATGTTAAAAATGAAAGAATATACTGTTGAGCTGAAGCAAATTAACTAATCGAAGCTACCACACTTCTATGTTTTCTCCAATAATTCATTAACTAATAAATCAACAATTTTTATATTTTATTGTAATTTTCAATAACTCATACATAAACACTGGCATTTTGAATACATGCCTCAAATAAGATTCATTTAAGTATACTTTTCAGTCTTAAGTAATGTTCAAACATGTTTGTTTTTTTTTTTTTTTAAGAAAACTACATCCCCATGTTTTCTGTTTCACAATTAACACCAAGCTGCATGCAACAACACAGTGTGACTGGTGTAAGAGAAAAAGAGATTTTAGGATCCTATAATTATTCCCTCAAGGCTTTAGCTGTTACTTCAGGGTTCTTCTTTATTTCCCTACCTCATTAGGCATTGTCTGTTGTGCTCTCACTGTCATCTTATCTGGGCGCCCACTTCATCGGAGAGTGTTGTCACACTACTAAATCGTCTCCACTTACAGCCAATTTTTCTCTCAGTGATAAAAAGCCTACGTCTTTGAGAATACTCTTTATGCAAAACAGCAATTGATTATAGGTATGTAAAGATCTTTTTCTGAGAAGATTTAGTGCATTTGCTTCCCCTTTGAAGAGAAGATCCTAATTACTGAGTATTAAGCAAAGGGGCAGCATTATTTCATTGATCCTGTTAAACCGTTGGCTAATGACATAGCAAACCATACTTTAACTACATACTTAATTAATTTAATAAATATTTGATTGATACTTTCAGAATCAAGAAGAGAAAAACAGTCATAAGTGTGATTGCTATGCTATATGAACTGTTTGATACTAACTCAAGTAAAGATCTGCAGTTTAAAATATTATGTAAATGTAGGAAACTAAAATATTCTGTTCTGATAACAAAAATGCAAATATAAATACGAGTGGTTAGATAAGGCTGCACAGTCGCGTTGTGAGTTAGAACTCTTTCTTCATTGTGAGAACGTCTCTGGTTCAAGTCTTAGATGTGCCTTTCTGCACAGACCTTCCAAGTTCTCCCTGTGCTTGTTTGGGTTTTCTCCAAGTACTCCACTTTCCTCTAATAACTCAAAACCATGCATTCGAGGTTGATTGGGTTTTTTAATTATCATATGTAAGGGTTTGGGATAGGTTCCAGTGCTCTGGGATCAGTTCCAGTGTCCTACCATCACGCAGCAAAAAAGGTGGAAGGACAGAGTTATTCAAATTTATCTTAACTTAGCACAGATTTTTCTCAGGACTTAAAGATTTCCGACCTGATGTGATAAGTGGAATGATCATGCTGCTGTACATTCAAGTTTTGAACACCTATGAGACTTACAAGAGATCCATTTTGTGACTACATTGAAATGTCGAAGTAACATAGAGAGTTATGCAAAAAAGCAGCTTCTAGATCTGCTTTTTAATTGTACACTATTGCATCCCATGTACAGATGAAGTAAGTGGGAAATAGAAATCGCCTGAATTGTTATTGCTTTCTCTCAGATTAGAAAGTTCTTCACATTGTTTGTCTTATTTATTCATTCATAAACACGCACGCACGTACGCATGCAAAACTGAAATCAAGCTTCATTTGTTTCTGTTGTCATCACAACCAAACATGATTCACATATAAATATGCTTTAATGAGAAAAAAATTAAAAAATTAAAAAAAAATAAAAAAGCTGGAACTTGCAAACTACTTTGGATCTGTAACTTTAAAAGAATTTCCTTCGCAAATTTGTTGATATGAGATGCGCTATGTCATCCCGAGGCTACGTTCCACAAACACAGTACTCCTGCATACAATCAGGCATGATTTTCATCCATCCACTTATCATTCAAGAGTCCTTAAGCAAAGAGAATTAGCCAGAGATTTTGGAAGCTGAGTCAAAACAGGACACTGAAGTGTTCACTCGGCGCGTTCATGAACGGATGTGTTGTAAAGGCCTCTTGTCCGGTGATATGCAGTCTGTTCATTTCCAGCTCCAGTCTACAGCTGCTGACTATATACACTCTATACACCTATACACTCAGTTTTAAAGAAGATGGAAAAATCTGATTTTCCCTTTAAATAATTAAAAAAAAAAAAAACAACTTGAATAGCTGTGTTTGTGTGTGTGTGTGTGTGTGTGTGTGTGTGTGTGTGTGTGTGTGTGTGTGTGTGTGTGTGTGTGTGTGTGTGTGTGTGTGTGTGTGTGTGTGTGTGTGTGTGTGTGCCCGCGTGAGGGAAGAACAGATTTGGAGGAAAAAAAAAAAAGAAAAAAAAGAAACGAGGGAAAGAAAGGACCAGGGTCAGAGGGACCCGAGGAGCAGCTGGTGTCAGATTGATTCGGGAGGAATGGGGAAGGAAAGGAGCGAGGAGGAGCTGGGTGAGAGAGACCCAAGGAGCAGTGGGGTCAGAGAGACCCGAGGCGCAGCGGGTGTCGGATCGATCTGTGGAGGAATGTGGAAGGAGAGAAGGAGCCCGTGTCAGAGTGACCCAAGGAGGAGCGGGGATGTCAGGTTGAGCCAAGGACGAACACGGTCAGAGAGACCCTAGAAGGTGTCTGATGGGCCCCGAGGAGGAACAGGTGTGTGTTCATTCGTGCGTGTGTGTCCACACGTACTTCATCTGATGATGAACGCGTGTGTGTGTGTGTGTGTGTGTGTGTGTGTGTGTGTGTGTGTGTGTGTGTGTGTGTGTGTGTGTGTGTGTTCTCCCCTAGGTGTAGCAGGTGACCTGGAGGTGGTGGTTTCCCTCTGTTGGACTTTGGGATCTGCTCTTGTTTTCACCGTCACCTGGAGCTCCGTGCTCGGCTCCTCATGCCGGCGTTGAGTCGTTCAAATCTGGAAATAAATATCCCAGAAACATGTGAAATGTGTGTGAATTCATCCATATCAGCCTTAAAGTGATCATCTGCTTCACACACACACACACACACACACACACACACACACACACACACACACACACACACACACACACACACACACACACACGTGAATGATTACATTTTA
>OMNM01048627.1:41816-52110 GCA_900302745.1 Parablennius parvicornis
AGCCTTAAAGTGATCATCTGCTTCACACACACACACACACACACACACACACACACAGACACACACACACACACACACACACACGTGAGCAGATGAGATTTCTGTCTAAAAACATTTGGACAGCAGGACACGTATGTGATCTATAATGTAAGAATCAGTGGATTCATGCGGCTAAAGCACATCTTGGAGGTTGCAGGTTCAATCCCCCATCTGTCCACAGTCCTAGTGAACCAGAACAGCACAGCCTGGTTCTGCAGGAACCTTTGAGCCTGGTTCTTCAGGAACCTACCTGGTCAAAGGGAGTATTTTTGTAATTGTTGTTTTTCTCTGTGAAAATAGTTGAAATGACAAATGTGTTGTAGTTGAACTAAAATAAATAGAATTGAGTTGAAATTGTAATTGGATGAGGGTCCAATGATGAAGGGATTATTCTCTGAGCTTCATGTTGCTGCTCACACGGCACCATGAAGCAAGAGCCTCCTGTCACTGATCCATGTGTCCAGGGACCTTCACACCAAATATAAATGTTAAGTGCAGCTAATGTAGCTCAACCACTGAAAGGTAAAGATGCTTTAATGATTAAACTAAATTCTATTGGAGCTGAATTAGCTCACCGCTAACACAAACACTGCTAAAGAAGCTAAAAGAGGTCAGATAGTTCATTACAGCTGCACCCCAGTAAAAGCATGTAGACGTTCCTCAACATGCTGCGTGCTGCACGCTGGACGTGTGAGACGGACGTCAGAGGTCAGGACCTGTGTGACAGAGGTCAGGGGTCAGGACGTAAGTGACGGAGGTCAGAGGTCAGGACGTAAGTGACGGAGGTCAGGACGTGTGTGACGGAGGTCAGAGGTCATGACGTAAGTGAAGGAGGTCATTGGTCAGGATGTGTGTGACGGAGGTCAGAGGTCAGGACGTGTGAGGGAGGTCAGAGGTCAGGACGTAAGTGACGGAGGTCAGGACGTGTGTGACAGAGGTCAGAGGTCATGACGTAAGTGAAGGAGGTCAGGATGTGTGTGACGGAGGTCAGAGGTCAGGACGTGTGAGGGAGGTCAGAGGTCAGGACGTAAGTGAAGGAGGTCAGAGGTCAGGACGTGTGAGGGAGGTCAGAGGTCAGGACATGGGACGGAGGTCAGAGGTCAGGATGTGTGTGACGGAGCTCAGAGGTCAGGACGTGTGAGGGAGGTCAGAGGTCAGGATGAGGAGGGAAGGAGCGTACGTGTGTCTGGGAGGTGCAGGACACACAACACTCAGGTGTGACTGTGACTGCAGCGTCCAGGTGGGCTGAACCACCTGTGAGCTGCATGGCGGCCATCTTGTCGTCTTCTCTCCTCAACACGCAGAAACACTGAACACTGAGGAAAAGAATCCTTTTCTTGTTGGACGTTTCTCACTCAACCGCATTCAATAGCTTAACGTTTATCAAAATCACACATTTATTATTCAGTCAATCAACCGATGAGTACCTTCAAAATAAAATTGATTGATCAAACATTTTACAGTAATTTTATTTTTCAAAAATCATTGGACAATTCTAATGTTCTCTTTGCTCTGTAATCTATTGAAAGTTCTTCAGTCGAGGTTTGAGATAGAAAAGCTTTGTTCATCATTGATAATCTGGATATTTCTTCAGTTTATTGTCTTTATTTTCTGAGCTTGTTTTATTCATATTTTGAGATCGTTGTATCAGAAATGTATTTTTCTTCAAGGTGCTTGAAACGATCAGAGAGTTTGGAGGTTGAAGGTTGGAGGGATAGAGTCACCGTAAAAACCCAAAGTGTCTCACTGCAGCATCAGCTGAGATGAAGCAGTGTGAGTTCAGCTCCAGCCGGTAAATACATTTAATCCCATGTCCTGCTGCAAACACAAACCTTAACAGGCTGTGCTGAAGAGGAGGACAAACAGCATACAGCTGTGTTTTCTGGATCATTCCAATGTTCTAGATGCAGAAAGGTATTACCAGAACTGGTGGATTACAGTCTGGTACATGCTTGTTTGCACGGCTGATATTTCCTTCAGTCAAAAAGAAAAATAAATCTAATTAGATGGCGGGAAACATTTTTACTGCGAGCTGCTGAAAAGCTCATAAACACACAGAAACAGTTTAGAGTCAAAACATTTAATCAATTAGGAAATTGACTGAAATGTTCCCGGAGACCGTATTAGAATAGAGGTAATTATTTTAGTCATTTTCAAGGAAAAATAGAATCAAATGGGAAATATCATTTGAGCTTCGTCTCTCTTCTCTCCCGTGTTGAAATGATCGTTTTACTGTTTGTAATCCCTGAAATGAAACAAGTACCAGGAGCTATTTAGAAGCCTCCCAATATTCCTAATGCTACATTTTATTTGATGCAATGATTGAAAAATAAAACAAATGAATGTCACTATAATGTAATAAGATGGACACCAACCGGTGGAGTCAATAAAATGATCAAATGCATCCGATGCAGTGTGGAAGCTCTTCCACCAATAAATGAGATTCACCATTCAAATCTAATAAAGCAGCAAGCAAATCAGCGTTCTTTAGTGAGTCAGCTTAAACGCCAGTGGCAGGTGTGTGTGTGCGTGGCAGTGAAGGATGCTGGGAGCTGGCCGGGCCTGTGTTGAGGTGTGGAGCCAGCTAATTGCTGGTAATTAACACGGTGTTCTGAGGAGGATTCAGTGGGACGGGGCGTGAAGCTGAGCTGCTGCAGCTACTATTCATCAAAGCACTGCTAAGTCACTGCAGGCTGTTGGCTTCTTTACAAAATACTTTCCAAACTACTTTCTTTTTCCATCCCTTGACTTTTTGGAGCACTTGCGAGGGAGGGTTGTTTCTGCTTTGTGTAACGGGGAATTAGGGGCTTTAGTGTGAGCGATGGATGTGGAATTGTAATCCTGGTGTCTGGCTTGTCGGGGAGCCGAGGAGCAAGATTTACGACACCTGAGGGTCTAAATGGTTGGCCTTTGAGATAACTGGATGCGTGTGAGACTGAATTTACCGCCCCGGGAAGCCCCTACATTTCATGTGTGGACTGTCAACTCTGACCTGGCGAACACGGCGCGTCGCCTCGTCATGTGCAGACGACACACTTCACGTTCACAGCCATGAGCTTGTTAATGGAAGAGAGGGAAATATCCAAATCACCACAGGAGGTGCAATCAGCACTATTTTACAGGCAAAAAGAAGTCATAAAATATCAGCAGGGGTTTGCAAATGTTGCTCTTTAGTAGCGGTCAGTCCTTTGTTAGAGCTTTAATGACTGCTGAGGGTTGAAGCTTTCAAGCCATTTCAGCTCTGCTGGTGGGAACGCTACTCTGCTGCTGCAGACGTCTGAAAGGAGTCATCTTAAATCCATTCCACGCACGGAACCAGAAAGTGGAATCAAAAAGTCAGTATGCAAATCACGCCGCTCCGTATTTCTAAAGGCATTGTTGGCCGGCACACAATAGGTCTTGATGATAAAATAAATATGTTTGCTGATGGTGCAGCCTGATGTCAGCAGTAATGCTGGCTGCACCCCGGACCGCTCTGGTGGAGATGAGCTGAGCCAGAAGGCTACAAAAACCTGCCTCCCTGATGATGATGATGATGATGATGATGATGATGATGATGATGATGATGATGATGATGATGATGATGATGATGATGATGATGATGATGGCGCTGAAACAGTTGCAGAGGACAAACGCACTGAGGAGCAGGAAACGGCTTCAAACATTCTCCAATCGCAGTTTGATGCATCTGCATGCTGCACGGAGCAGGAGCTCATTTCAACAGCACACCATAGAGCACAAAGCATTGTGTAAGGCTCTTCATCCCGGAGCTGCTCAGTCCTGGGTAGTCATCCTCAAGTACTTGATTACATTTAAAAAAACAACAAAAAATACATCCCCACTTTCCCAACTGTCTTGTTGGTTACACGTAGACAAGCTTGTAGGAGGTTTGTACATGATCGTTCAAGTTAAGTTAGCTTGTCCACACTAAATGCTTTGTTTGTTTGTTTGTTTGTTTGTTTGTCTGTTTGTTTGTTTGTCTGTTTGTTTGTCTGTTTGTTTGTTTGTTTGTTTGTTTGTTTGTTTGTTTGTTTGTTTGTTTGTTTGTTTGTTTGTTTGTCTGTTTGTTTGTTTGTCTGTTTGTTGATGTGTTGATGTTAGTCCTGAGTCCTCGCGGATCAGTGGAACCTGATGACACAACAGCACGGACAGAAGTGGAAGTGACACGACATGAATGTCTTATAATATCTTTATTGAACTAGAGGTTCAGATGTCTTTGTCTATTATTGTCTTACGTTTCTGTCGGGACTGTTTCATTGACTAAATGTGAACACGGTTTAGTCTCAGTGTCTCAGGGCGTCTGTGGCGTCTCAGCTCGTCCCAACTCGTCTTCATCCCCAGAAAAGATCTCCATCACCACGTTTCATCTTCATTTTCCTTTTTGGGATCAACACTGAGAGTCTCCACGGTCTTTATAACATGTTTATAACATGTGATTCCCTAGAGGGGAATGAACTATAGAATAGAACACAATACAATACAATACAATACAATACAATACAATACAATACAATACAATACAATACAATAGAATCTGGGTAAAGACGTAATAAAATCGTCTGTGTTTATTTATTTATTAATTTGTTTGTTTGTTTGTTTGTTTGTTTATGAGTTTATTTATTTGTCTTTTAGCAGGATTACATCAAAACTACTGAACGGATCTTCACCAAATGTTCACCAGAGATGGAGCTAAGGCTCCAGATGACTCTGTTAAATTCTGGGAGTGATGCAGAATCCAGATCCGGATCTGAAGACGACCTTCAGATTGTTTCATGGAAATTGGATCCAGATGAAAATTAGAATTCCAATGTGATCATACGTGTTTCCTTCTGTGTCCATGGCAACGATAAAATGACAGATCTCTGTGTGATAAGATTGAAGTTATATCCATTAAACATGTGATACAACTCAACCAGAGCATGTAATAAAGTCATGTTCAATATGAAGAGTGAGACTACACAACAGCTCACTCTTAATGAGGTTTCTTATACTTGCAGAGGTAGTTAATATCCCAACATAATCTCATGTTAATTATGGGATGGAAGTAATTGTGTTTCCTGAAACAGCCTCAGGTGACACCAGAGAAACAGATGCTCGCTTGTAGCAACTTTTAATTCTGCGAAACTAATAAGTCAAAACCAAGCCACATTTTTTTCCTTTTCTAAAATAAGAGCTGTTATTTTGTGTAAGTGAGAAACAGAAAGCATGTCGGGCACTGCCTCTCAGGATTCCTTCCAGGCAGTTTGTTATGACGAGTATATGAAAAGAGAAAGAAAGATTCCCTCAATCCCTCAGTAATTTCATCTCATTAATGAAGTTACATCTCCAGATATAATGCTAATATTAGTCCTGGCTGTGCACGTCAGCACTTCCTATCCAGACTCAGGAGAAAGCGTCAGATTATCAAACTGGGCTTTCACCGACTGGAGTACAACACGTGTTGAACCAATCACTTTCAGAGGAGTTGTTGTGTGGCTGAGTTGTCATGTCATCGTGTTTTAACCGACCAGTCAGTGTCTGAGTCCAGCCATCAGCAAACCTGCTCCACGTTGTCATGCTCTGGTTTCTGGAGCTGATGTGGACATAAACTGTTGTGGATGATTGAGTCAGGACTCCTTCAGGTCTTACTCTTGACTCTGAATCATTACGCTGGGCTCTGGAGGGAAACATCGAGATAGGTATCTTCACTACTCACTACATGTGACATCTCATTTCTTTTCACATGTCCACGTGTGTGGACATACACAGGTTCATACACACACAATGCATTCATCATAGACAATTCACACATTCCTAATTATCAGCTGTTTCCACGTTTCCTTCTGATCAGATTGTCCTGGAGACTGAATGAAGTGACCTCATTCAGGGTCATCTGCTCCAGTAACATCCTCCCTTTCAGTCAGTGGATCAATCCCGTGATTCTTTGTCACATGGTCACATGACCCACATCCAGCTGGAGCAGGAAGTATCGAAGATGATTTTCTAGCTGGTTGTGAACTTTTGTCCTTGTTCAGTCTGATCAGGAAAAGAGAGCAGTGTTTCTTCTCAATCCTCCAGTTTAACAGAGTTTCTCTCAACACTGTCGTAAAGCACCACGTGGTGACGTTGATAACAGACATGACCAGTGAAGGGAATCTGGTATGGTGACTGGATCAGAACCAGTGTGGACTGGACAGGAATCGGCCCTGTGGCTGTGAAGTAAAGAGCTCAATCCTGCAGAGCTGCTAGTAACTAGTCACCGTAATGAAACCAGCACACATTGACAGTTACTAAAGTTTCTGCGTTGCTTGCCACTTGTGTCATGGATGGAAGCTGTTGGAGAATAACTGTCTCCCCTGCTCCGTGAGGTGGCGTTTAGCTTTAGCATTAGCCCTGCAGAGATGATCAAATGTGGCCTTAAGGTACAGCACTAAACTGGTGTTGATTTTGTTTATCAGACGGGGTCTACTTCCTTCATGTTAACCATAACTCGCTAACTAAGGCCACGTTTACACGTACCAGGGTTTTTTTTTACAAAAGTGGATATTTCCCCCTCTTCATTGACACGGACCTGCAGATCCACCTGGTTGAGAGCTGCTATGAGTAGCCAAACCTGTAGGGGGCAGTGTAACGGGCAATATGAATCCATGGTAGCCAATCAGAATCCTGGAAAAAAAACAACGTCACAAATTGTGACGTCATAAATCTCTGCCTCGCCCCGTTTAGATGTAAACAGAGACACGGAGTTTCTCCAGATCTCCACTGGAGTTTTCAGGAGTCATGGTTTGTGGTGAGTCGTAGCTGGTTAATGTGAACCTGCACGCCCTCAACGCAGAGAAATAGCATCGTGTTTTCAAATAACCAGGTATGCGTAAATGCGGCCTCAGACTAATGTTAACATGGAGTTCCACAGGGTTCTGTATTGGGACCTATACTCTTCACATAATATATACTTCCTATGTGGGACATTATCTGGATATACTCCATTAATTTCATTGTCATGCAGATGATACACACGTTTAATTACCGATGGACCCAGATGATCCTGTTCTGTTCCGACTGAAAATCTACGTCGAGCACAAGTATCTCTTGCCATGGAATCAATTCCATAATTCTTTTCACAAGTCACATTTGACCTAAATTGTTTTTAAAAACAAATAACTATTAAAGAAATATCAAAGAACTTCAGACGGTATTCAAGCACTAATTTTACTAACTTGCTCAAAAGTACCATACATTCAGGATCATACACCTCATATGTACATGAGACATTGTTTTTTTATGAATTATTTTCCAATTATTTTTTGAGACATTAACTTTTTATTTGTCAGTGGCTATCTTTCTTACAACTGTGAAATCCATCCAGTGTGTCAGATATTTAATTCGGGGAAGTATTGGAAGTGTTTTTTATTCAACAGCAGCTAAACGGTAACTAAAGGAAAGAGGACAGTGGTTCAGTGATGCCTGACGGAGCCACTACGGGGGGCTGACAGGACACACTGGCTCTGAAGCTGCAGCTGGCAGACCTTTGGCTCAAAGAAACTTCAGCCGACAAAAACCCAGAGCACAACATGTGGTTGCTGCGGTGGTGGAGACCTGGATGAACCTCAGCCAGCGCTGGTGACAACAATAGGAAGCAAGATTGTGTTGACTTGTGCTTTTCAGTCTGGACAGATAAGACTTTCACCTCACTTAAACACATTCCTTCAGGATGACTCGCTCCGCTCTGCCAGCCAACAAATCACCACGGTTTGTGTTTGACACGCTAAAGCTCAGGGAGAGATGGCCGGCCCCAGAAAGCTTTCTTAATCCTTAGCATGCATTCTTCCCAGCTGCTCCCCTGAGTTCCCCCCGTGACAGGATGTGTTATCTTGTCGAGCGGTAAACCTGCAGAAATGCAATCATAATGACATCAACGCTGGACTGAGAGCGATGCAGACACACGGCTGAGGGCCGGCAGGGGAAAGAGCAGGAATTATACTGTCTGCAATGTTTTCATCCCAAAAAACTACTGCAGTGCTGAATGAATAATCCCACATACATCCTGCCATCTTCACTTTGTCTTTGATGAGTGCTCAGCACCTATTTCACACGGCGGCCCTGATTCACCAAGATCCTGCAGAAACTGCTAAATTGTTTGAACTTCCAGTTTTCTTGGATTTTCTCAACGAAATGATCCAGTGAGTAAAATAATGTGCTAACATGAGGACGCTGATGGTGTTTTGACTGCGTCGGGGGTTGTGTTTCTGGTTGGAGGAAGATAGCAACCATAGCGGAATGGTAACACAAACATCTGAAAAATGTTGCTTGAAAGCCGAGGACGAGGTTTCTAAAGCCAAATCAAAAAGTCAGCTGTCGACATTCTCTCTCAGATGCGAGCGGCTGATTTGAATTGCTGATGTCGTCACCAACAAGCCGCTCTGAAGAGGTTGCAAAAGCAATTCCTGCTTCAGATGGACACTTCGATGTTCACTCAAGAGATCTGGGCCCTCGGTGCACAGAAGACCAGGAGACCCTGGTTCACACGTCAGCTGAAGCTTGACTGCCCGTTCCTATGTATGAGCTCAGGTCAGGATGCTTTGCGTTGTGGATGTGCAGACCATGGCAGGAGGTCCAGCTCCTCTGTGATGCAGTGGTCAGGAGATATATTCTTCTGTTCTGTAGGTTGTGGGGCTGGTCATCCACCCTGAAGAGACAACGTGCTAGCAGCTCCTCTCTGTGGAAACGCAGTACTGAAAGTGATTTCTTTACAGTTTTGTTGTGAGTTGGGGTTCAAGGCAATTTAATGTTTGAAGACTTTGTTTCTCAAAGTTCATCTTTGTACTGAATCCATGTTTTGATATCTCCCTATGACAGTGGTCAAGGTCTCAGTTGATCGGAAAAAGAGTCAGTGTGAAAAAACACTAATAAAGTGCACAGTAATAAGTTCCCTGCATGGAGGGGCGGTCGGCCCACACTACCACACCCTCTGCACCCTACTGCTAGACCCCCTGCTGCTAGACCCCCTGCTGCTAGACCCCCTGCTGCTAGACCCTCTGTACCCTGCTGCTAGACCCCCTGCTGCTAGACCCTCTGTACCCTGCTGCTAGACCCCCTGCTGCTAGACCCTCTGTACCCTGCTGCTAGACCCCCTGCTGCTAGACCCTCTGTACCCTGCTGCTAGACCCCCTGCTGCTAGACCCCCTGCTGCTAGACCCCCTGCTGCTAGACCCCCTGCTGCTAGACCCTCTGCACCCTGCTGCTAGACCCCCTGCTGCTAGACCCCCTGCTGCCTGACCCTCTGCACCCTGCTGCTAGACACCCTGCTGCTAGACCCCCTGCACCCTGCTGCTAGACCCTCTGCACCTTCCCCAGAAGAGCTGGAGGAAGTATTGGATCCCACCAGACCTCAGGAGGTCCTGATGAGGTCCTGACATCTGGAGCCTCATTCACCCAGCAGGGGGTCCTGATGAGGTCCTGACATCTGGAGCCTCATTCACCCAGCAGGGGGTCCTGATGAGGTCCTGACATCTGGAGCCTCATTCACCCAGCAGGGGGTCCTTCAGTGGTGTGGAACCCTTTCCTCCTCACTGACCTGATGGGCCCCCATGCTCAGCCAGTCACAGTAACTAACTACTGGGCAGGTAACTAACTACTGAGCAGGTAATTATTTGGCAGGTAACTAACTACTGTACAGGTCACTAACTACTGGACAGGTAATTACTGGACAGGTAATTACACTAACTACTGGACAGGTCACTAACTACTGGGCAGGTAACTAACTACTGAGCAGGTAATTACTGGACACTAACTACTGGACAGGTAACTAACTACTGGACAGGTCACTAACTACTGGGTAGGTAACTATCTACTGGACAGGTAACTAACTACTGGGTAGGTAACTAACTACTGAGCAGGTAATTACTGGACACTAACTACTGGACAGGTAACTAACTACTGGACAGGTCACTAACTACTGGGTAGGTAACTATCTACTGGACAGGTAACTAATTACTGGACAGGTAACTAACTACTGGACAGGTAATTACTGGACAGGTAACTAACTACTAGGCAGGTAACTAACTACTGAGCAGGTAATTACTGGACAGGTAATTAACTACTGGACAGGTCACTAACTGCTGAACAGGTAATTACTGGACAGGTCACTAACTACTGGGCAGGTAACTAACTACTGAGCAGGTAATTACTGGACACTAACTACTGGGTAGGTAACTATCTACTGGACAGGTAACTAACTACTGGGTAGGTAACTATCTACTGGACAGGTAACTAACTA
>OMNM01048628.1:0-23585 GCA_900302745.1 Parablennius parvicornis
AATGTTTATGCGGAAGTCCTCCACTTCCAGTCCATGTGCTCCTGTCTTTGGTACAAAAGCCGGGAGAAGCTGCAATACTCCATACCCATGATAATCCCGCGGGACCTCTCCACCTCGGACACCTACATGGAGCAAGGGGAGGCGTTTTCCAATCCCCTCCACTCCAACGGCTGTGTGTGCAGCCTGCAACACCATTCGGGCATAAGCTCGGTGTCCACCGGCCTACACAGCATCAACACCTACAGGAGACTCAATAAACGCAGGAGCTCCATCTGAAACACCAGGAGGACTTTGATGATTGAGTCCCAGGAAGTGAGGGAACCCCACCTCCAACTGTGGTTTGATATTGTCTGTGAACATTGGGAAAAGCCACTTCCAGTCAGACACCGGTGCCTGCCAACTGGGATTGAAGGTGCAGCAGACTTGAGACATGTATTTAACTTCCATTAGCTCAGCACAAACCATTTAGCACTAGCGCCATTGCAGATGTCACTGAGAAATAAGGCTAATGGTTGTTGAAGAGCAGTCACTGCGCAGACTCCGGAGCGGTTTGAAGATGGGGAATACATTTCTGTACCTCTCAATACTGAAATCATTATTTTCTCTGTTTACTACAAAGAAATATATGTTCTAGTATGAAGAGAGACAAAACACACTGTGAGACATGTTTTTTTTTTCTGTTTTTTTTCCCGGAAGGATTGGGGGTGTAATAACTGTATATAATGCCCAGCTAAAATTATTTTATCAAAACAATGTAAATCCACATTTTTTCAACGACACTTTCCCTAAAGAAATGCTAGCTTGTAAGTTGAGCACTCACTTTGGAAAAAAAATACAAATGTGTATATATTTGAAAACTTCACCACTTCCGAAAAAAAGAAAACTATTTTTTCAGTCAAAAATTCAAAACCCAAAAAAATATATATATCTTAGTGTCTTCTTCTGTGTGTGTGAGAGTGTGAGTGTGTGTGTATAACTACAGTTCAGGATCGACACAAAGTTTCTCATTATGTTTTTGCTTCCATGAGAAGAATCACATGACAGGCACATGAATGACCGTTCTGACTGAGAATGACCGAGCAGGTTTGGTTTTAACTGTCTTGTGGACAAACCGGACGTGTTGGACGCCGTTATCTCGGCGTCTTTAACCTGCGGGGCCTCCCTGCCACTCACTTTCAAACTACGCTATGAAGCTCTTCTTCATAGTTTCTTTGTGCGCATCAAAAGCTATTTTATGTCCATGTTGCTTATCATATGTTTTCATACAGCACAACTATATTCCGAGAGTTTGAATTAGAGCGTGTGAGCTCACTTGTGTATATGGCGTTGTATTTTATTCACTACTGCACCTTACAGGACTGCTGTTTTTCTGACACTGGACACCAGTCTGCATTTTTTTTTTTTTTTTTTAAATGGAATCACAATGTGGTTTTTTTTTGTTGTTATGTAAATGACACACTTCGGTTACTTCTTTCTTGTGTTACCAGTGAGAGATATGTAACTTGATACGCCGTAGTTTCTGATTGATAATAATAGCAGTACACCTCACTAATAAATGGCCTCAGAGTTTGCACCTCATGCACTTAGAGGGGGGTCTTTGCTCCCGCCCCTATTAAAACACAGTTGACTCAGCCACCTGAGGTCTTTATGTTGTGTTTCTAACTGTTTCCATTTTCTGAGGCATTTTTCTTCCATGATCTGTGTCTTATTTAATTTTCTTTCACTTTTTTTTGTTGTTTTTCTTCAGTGTCTCATTTCTGTTTCATTTATTTTCTACTGGAATGTTCTTATTAACTGCAATATGCCTGTTAACGTCGTCCAGCATCTCTCATTAACTGATGAGTATGTAACTATACATTTAAAATATTTTTGTTTCTTTACCAATAATAAAGTATAATTTTAAGTTAAAACAATGGTCTTCTTTATTTTGGTCTTGGCTGATGAGGTTTATACTGTATGTGGCCTTTTGACTTCACCAAAATGTTTTTGTATCTCATGATGTTTGTTCTATTACACTCAAAAACAAAACCTTGAGCATTTTAAAGATCTCACCAAGTATAAATCAGATCTTATAAACAAAACAGGAAGTTCATCCATGTCAAAGTTGATGTGTTTTTCTGTATCACAAACTCTACACTCACTGGATTCTGCTCCCAGGAGAAAAAAGACAGATATTTGTGGTAAAATGTATTCAACTGAAAGAAATTACAAAAAGACATTTAAAAATTGGATAGTGAGGTGATATTGTAAACCATTGCCCATACAATTCATCTCAATAGTTTTAAATTCCACAATTTCTTTTTTCACAAATCACTCTGTAACATACTAACATTGACTTGTGTTAACTTGTGTCTAATTGCATATACTGTAAGTCCTAACCTATCAAAAAGACTTAGTCATCTTATATTTGTTGAAAACTATCTACTCATAGGATCTGCCAGAACAATAAAAAGGACTGAAAGATAGTCTCTTAGACTGAATTGCAATTTCAAGTGATTAGAAAATGGTTTCATTCATGGTGATGAATGGCAGCAAAAAGACAGCTTAGGTCCCGTTTTCCTGATCAACATGATGCATTCAGCTGCAGTGGAATCGCAGTGAGAAGATCCTGTTTGATTTTGGACTTGAGGGCCTTTCTGTGCAGAGTTCTTCATTTTGTGTGGTGAGAGTAGCTTAGCCCAAGTTGGATAAAGCTGTGTAGAAAATAGATTGTGGCAAATTCAAAGCACATAGTACCACAAAAGCGTTAAATATATACATCTTGAACTACAAGTTAAGAGTTTTATGTTTGTTCTTAAAGAGACTCTTGAGAGTGCAGTTAAATAATTCATGTTTTCAGCAGATCTTTTTAAAAGTGAACACATAACAAGCCCTTCCTGTGCTGTATCTGTCAACAATATAAATACATGTCAAATATTAAAGAGGATGAGATTTTCAGTTAAAGGCTGCCTGCTGCTGCTGCTCGGATTAAAAAAGATGCAGTTTGTTTTGCATAATTTCTGCTGCACCGAACTTGGCTGAAACAGGGTCAATAATCATTGTTTACTAGACAATGTAAATTCCAGTGCAGACTGTTTAAATGACGCTTCAAGGTTTTAGACAGTGTGAAGTTGGTAAATTCACTGAACTGTATGCCATGTGACCTCATATTGCTGGAACGAATCTCTTATTTTGAATTGGACAATGTTGCCACTGTTTTCATCAGGGCAAACTTTTTAATCAGGCTTCAATGACAAGTTGCATAACCAAAGTTTGGATGAGGTGACTCGGGGTTCATTCACCCGTTATGATATTTATTACCTAACCATCACCGTTGCACCTTTGTTGCTGCAAACTGATAACTTTTCCACTCCACTTCCAAGGAGAAAGGGTTCCCGTTGATCAGCTGGGATCCAGCGTGGTCTGAGTCACTCTTTGCTCTGCAGTCCTGCAGGTTGACAACTCTTTTTCCTCTAACGTCACATAAGCTGTAACTCTGATTTAAGTGACTGCTACTTTGACCTTGTTGGCCTTTTTATATCAACTTAGGGACGAAATACTGTATGCTCCTTTCAGACATGTAAATTAGTACATGTGCTCCAAACATTGTCTTGCATCACTGCTTTCATACTTCTGTGCGAGCGATCCATCATCCATCCACCTGCTATACTAAATTATTCTTCGCAGGGGTGCAGGATGCTGTAGCCAATCCCAACTAACTATGGACGAGTCCATCACAGGGCAAATACAGACAGAAACAGATGACCAGCCCCAAAGTGCTTTACATAGTTCATCACATTCACCCATTCACACACACATTCACACACCATTGGAGGCATGCAGCCATGCAAGGCGCTGTCAGTGCCAATGGGAGCAGTTTGGAGTTGAGTGTTCAAGGACACCACGGCATGGAGACAGGTGGAGAGATGGGAATCGAACCTGCAACATTCCGATTGGGAGACGACTGCTCTGTTCGGTTGTCTGTCTGTTGACAGATTGGAACCGCACAGATATTTTTTAGCATGTAAATCCAGTGTGCAGACAGAAACTTTACCTCATATGGACTAAGGAATAATTTAATGGACAGGCATCAGCTCAACTGATACAAGTTGTTTTGTTTTTTAAATTATTATTTCTATTGCTCTTTTCATACTCAAACACAGTGCAAAGCTGAAATTGCTTGACACAAATTAAAACAAATACAGACACGTCCCCTAACAAACACACACAAGGGCTTAATTGTAACAAAGAGTGAGGAGAGCTATCGCACATCTGCATTAGGGAAACACTAGAAATGAAAAATAACAATAAAATAAATAGTTGAAAAAAAAAAATACAAGGCATTAAAATGAATGGACAATAATTAAAAAATTAAATAAACTGTAATAAAAAATATTTTTGTAACAACATTTTATGAATAGTTAATTGTAATGATCCTTCATGGAGTCACAGTTTATGGTTTACATGTGTGCATGTCAAATGTCAAATACAGAACAACGGAGTGTTCCAAGTCTCCATTATGCCCCCATCAATGAAGTATGCACACACAAACTTAATTTCATTTACAATTGAGAGCACGTTATCTTGTACTTGTTAACATTGTCTCTGTGTTTGTTCTGTGATGTACTGGTCTGGTCTGTACTCACCTTTCTCCCACAGTCAGCTGAGAACAACTTGTTCTATTAGTTAGGACTTTGAGTTTGTTGTTATCTTCCTTGATGGCATATCCAGAAGGTTTCTGGATATGCATCTGTACATTTGGTGCCTTTTCCCTGCACTGCTTTAACCCATGTTTATTTACATTTAGCTTATTCACACATCATCACATTAAATCCAGTACATCTCCAGGAGATGTTTTCACAGTGGCCGTACATGTGAAAGGGTCACCCCAAGAAAGCTATTTCCAGCTTTAAGCAAGTCATCCAGTTTCCCACAGACACAGTGGTAACAGACAAGATTTGGACAGATATCTTTAGAATACAACAACATACAAACAGACACATAACAGAAACAATCCCAGCATCCTGCTCACATCACGTTTTTGGATGTAGGCAAAGATATAGCTCTAACGCAACAAAATAGTGAAGAAATGAATTGGATAAAACAGAAATATCATCGGAGTGCCATGATTATTTTTTCATATGATTATTTTTAAGTTAATCAAAGTTGGTTTGTTTTATGTATTGATTTAATTATTCATATGAAGCTCAAGTCTGTGGTCCTTTGAGCTGTAAAACTACATTGTCTGGTATATTAAACGAATGCTCTGTAGGTAATTGTACTAAATTTCAAAAAAGCATTTTCGAACAAATGAATAAGAGCTATGGACAGCTAACAGCAATTGTATTCAGAAATATACTCATTAGTATGTTTTATTAATGCTGATATGCGGGTGACTCGGTAATGTGTGTGTCATCGAAAACCTCAGTTCTTCAAGAACCCATACCTTTAAATAACAAAATACAGAGAGCAGCCGTGTGAACCGTATCTTTTTCCCTCATTACATGATGCTGCACATTTTCAGAACACACGCATTATTGTTAACATGTTCTGTTGTGCATCTAAAAGATTGAACTATTACTGAGCTGTGCAGTGGTACACATCTTAGCCAGCCAACTTTTTCAACTCCTGCCATGTGAGCGAGACCTTTTCACTGACTTTGGTTCATCTCTTATTCCAGAAGTATTTACATCTTCTTGCTTGTAGTATCATTTATCAGAATGGACAAGTGCTCATCTGTCATCTTGATGTTTGGATTTCTAGTGACCGCTCTATAGGACAGAAGTTAGCAAATATGAAAGAAAAACTTGTTTTGTGTGGTTCAAAAATGGATAGATGTCCAAGTTGTCTTTATACCTTTTCGGGTTTGCATCTGTGATGACTAAAAGGTTGCAAAACATTTTTCTTCCCCTAGATTCTAATATTCTTTGAGTTTATTTATGGAAGATCTGCATGCCATTTCCCTACACTCATTTCTACACATTTTTATTCACATAATTCTAACACACTGAGGCATGCAACTGGCCTAAAACAGTCAAATTATTAGATGTCAAGTCAACAAAGTAATGCAGACAGAAGCTTCAAAAGCCTCAATATTTGTACATTTCATTGAAGCTCTTCCGCTTTCTGTACATTTTATGAAGAAAATGCAGAAACTCCCTTTTTTGCTGTGTCATCAGAAGCTATTAGGATCACCAGTGTGGTTTTTTTTCTTCATTTATTTTATGAACTCAGCCTTTTATTGCAGCACTCATCTGATGAAAATGGAAAATGTCACACACAGTTTTGTTTCAAGATAAAAGCCCACTGATGAGCACTTCCTCTGGCATGATCTATCCATCCATCCATCAATCCATCCATCCTAAGCTTCCTCCAAGTCAGGATCACCACTTCGAATGGTGAATGCAATCAGTAAAACACTTCAAACAGACAGAAGAAAATCTATCGATCTATCATTTTGAAGACGCAGACGAGAGCTTGCAGTTCGTAATGCTCGGATGGTCAGTCTTTGCTGAATGAATTCAAGGAAATTTCAATCTGAAGTGCACTGAGATTACACGTATTGTCTTCCTACATGAGGCTTCACTTCCAATTCAGACAGTATGGCAAAGTAATGTCCCTCTTTGCATGATTGCTATGCATCAGACTCGGAACACCATTTCCATCAGTACCTAACTGGGAGGTCTCCTTCTGTGTCAGCTGGAAAAGGTAATCTTCGCTTCGCCCTGTCAATCAACATACCTATCAAGACATTAACAGTGGGGAACATTTAAGTGTTTCTAATTCAATGTAAAAGTTGAAAGGCGTACTGGCAGGAAACGAAATGCTTCATCAACTGGAGGCATTTGAAGAGTTTCAATCCATCCATCCATCCTTCACCAGTCTGTCCCTTTGAGTAGTTTCCACCTGATAAATCATAAACGTAAACTTTTTTCACACATTCAGCTCTTTCCTAACATGCTCTACTTCTCAGTACTGTTTTCTCAATGGCAGCATGTAGAGCAAACTGCCATTTATTCACAGATTGAACTCTGGAAGTAAAGTGGTTGTTTCGCAAGCAATATATATTTTTTTTTCAATCCCTCAAGATCATCAGCCTTTAAATGTCCAGTTCCTCTCTCATCTCTGTCTCGTCCAGGAGCACAAAGTCGGCTCATCTTTCATGAGAAAATGAAAAATACACCCTGTCTGGAAAGACTTTTATCTCACGAGTGAAAGGGATGTTATTAACGGCCTGATTGACTCCAGCTGTCAACCTCATGAAAAGGAAACGTCTTTTTTAAGTGATGGAGACTATCTGTGATGAGGAACGCAGAGAGATGCGGTTCATCAGCCAAGTGACATGTCAAAATTACCAATGTAATTACTTTCCTGTCCGGTTTCGACCTCATCGGACAGTATGTGGCATCCGGTCTTCAAAACACAGTCACTTTGTTGTCTTTTGTGCAGCTGAGAGTGAAGACACAACGAAATTGTTGCTTCTTGTCAATTATTCAAAAAGTTTTTAAAAATCAGATGCCAGTCTAAATGGTTGTTTTGATATTTTTGAATTTGTCTTGATGTGTTGTTTCGTATTCTGAAACAATGTTGGTGAGAATAAACTATGACTTTCATAATAAGATGACTCCCCTCTTTATGAAGCTCATATATCTGAAAAATGTAATCTTGTTTTTCCAACAAATGAACTATTATTTTTTCAATATAAATATAATTAATACATATGGCAGTAAACCGCTGTTTTTTTTGCAATCAAGCTGTATGCTGCTGTAGTGGTTTGACTCCAGACCTGGGTGATTCTCCTTCTTTATCCTGTGCTTGTGTGTGTTTTCCCCAGTTAGTCCAGTTTCCTCCACATAACGCAGTAGTTGAATTGATGTGATGAGTGTGTTCATGACTGTTGAACAGACCATCATCATGTACTTATAGAGAAGAATAAACTGGAGGAAGATTTGTTGGAGATGATAGTTGGTGAAGCCTTTAAATACACTGCATTTCAGAGAATGAGCTTCA
Source organism: Parablennius parvicornis (assembly GCA_900302745.1). Classification (NCBI taxonomy): domain Eukaryota; kingdom Metazoa; phylum Chordata; class Actinopteri; order Blenniiformes; family Blenniidae; genus Parablennius; species Parablennius parvicornis. The sequence continues at coordinate 7,990 of OMNM01048628.1, forward strand.
TTGACAACAACTGGCATTTTTCAATATTTCTGAGTATCTTTTGAGGTATTCAATGACTTCAGTCACTGAAATCAGCGATATTCAGCGAGGCTGAATATCTCCATGTCACCCTGCTCTTCCTCCTTACAGGACTCAGCCAGCAAGTTACATGTTCAAAGTTTCTGACTAACTCACAAAACTTCACCTCGAAGCGTTCTGCTCTGCTTCATGTCTCAATCAGTCGGCAGCACTCAGAAGCTACGCTGCCCCGAGCTCACTGCTGTCACGTTTCAGCAGGCTTCCAGGAGCGCACAGAACACACAGTACTGACTTTGTGTTTAAAAATTCATATCGAAAATTGAGCACCAATGAGTCTTACATTGGATAAAGCAGATGGAATGATGGCACCTTGGTTCATAACAGAAGGCTTGGCTTTATTGTCTCCCGTCAGCATTTCAGGACATCAGCACATCAAACTGTTTACCGATGTTGATGCCACTGACATCACAACAGGCTTCACTGGTTTCATGATGAACAGATGCTTAATGAACCGCCAGCTGTCGTTAATCTTGTCTTTGGTAAACATCAAAGACTGGTGATCGGCCTGTTTTGCTCCTGGTGATTTTCAGTTCCTGGTATCAGATCAGCTCTCTATGACACAAGAGTCATTATATGGTGTTAAATAATAAAATCTAATTTAACACCATATAATGACTCTTCAAGTAGGTGCGTTTTGTTGTCACAATGCTTGTGTGTCTCAACTTCAATTTTGTTTAACTGAGGTAATTTTCCCCCCAAAACACATTGCAGACATTAAAATACAATTTGTTAAACGGATTACTTTTATGTTGATGTGTTTTTGGGGTTGGGTTTGTTTTTGGGACAAGAATAGCAATAAATTTGCAAGATTATTCTTAGTGGGAATAATTTCTGTTCTTGTTCATTGACATTTAAAGACTACTCCTTCACAAAGATTGACAGTGTTTTCCTTTCCCTCCACCTTGGACATGGAGCTATTCTCTCCCTATAAGCAGATGAAATTATGGATTGCTCGTCATAATGGCGGGTACAATGAATAAACAACTCTGACTCAATGGCCATAATGTTCTGCTCCTATTTCAATATGATTTTTTTTTTTGTGTGTGTTAGCCATGTAATAAAGCAATCACAAGGAGCAGGAATGTGTAACAACCTGATCTGACATGCTCGGATGATTACGTGTCAAAATCAATCGCAAGGAAACTCAACAGAGCTGATAAACGTTATTTAATGACAGTCTTACAAAGACATCAAACGTCCATGGTGAGGTCAGAACATATAGACCGTGTTTCATCTTTGTTTTACACCTGAATCCAGTGGACATGTTGGTGAGAAACGGTCGGCCTCCACATTTCAGTTCATCCTTAATGTGATTATTCTCACTGATGTAAAGAGAAAATGACATCGAGCAACAGGGGAGGCAGGGGAGGGTCTCATCTTATGTGATGGTCTGACATTAGCGTTACATAACTGTGACCTCTGGGCTCTGCTGCTGCTGACTGTGGTACAGTCAACCCCCACCCGACTCCCCATCCTCCCTGTAATCATTCTGCTCGCACGGCTTCAGACATGAGCCCGGCTTTGTGGTCAAACAAGCTGTTGGCACTTGCTGTGATGTTCTTCTGATCAGATGATGCCAACAGCTGAGAACAAGAAGAAACAGAGCTGAGTGTGCTGGTACAGGCTGAGAGCTATTTTTTTTTATTCCACCATAAAACAATGCTGAATCTATGAAACTAGATGAACTGCAATCTCCTGACATGACCACTATGAAGTAACTACTGTTGCAAGCATAAAATTCTTGTTGTTTTGTAACCTTATGTCACTGACATGAGAATCCCCCAAAAACAACATTAAGCACAAGCAGCAAAAGCACTGCGCTCTCTACCCCGGCTCTGTCAACTTTCACACCAGTAGTAATGTTGAATGATGGTTTTCCTTATTTCTTTCCACATTTTCAGATATCGTTAATCGTGGCAGTTCTAATCCAAGTATGCAATATTAAGCATTACTTTTGCAAAAACAGTAACTACATTACTGCTACTTTCCCACAAGCAGTCAGTGTAAATACTGGGACGTGTAGTGATCAACAGGAGACCTCATGGAGTGCAGTAGAGAGCAAGACCTGCAGCGTTTAATGCCTGAAAACACCAACATTACTTTGAGTTCGACTCAGCAAAAGGTGACAAAAAACTTAGTGTTCACTGTACCCGGGAAGAAAATGTTTATCTCTGGTGGAAAATTCAGGTCACCTCAAATCTGAGCAAGCAGTGTGAAAGCCGGCACAGAAAAGTGTAGCTCAATGAGAAAACCCCAACAATGAGTCATTTTGAAAAAGTTGCATTGTCAGTGGCTCTGAGCTCTGGTATCATGTAAGCGGACACCCAAAATGCCGGGAAAGTTTTCCTCCCAGATATAGAATTCTTGATCAAAGCTGAATGCCAGTTACATGTTTTTCAATTGAAATAAGTGGTAAATCTTTCCATATAGACTGCAGCCATGGGAACAGTTTAACATTTGGTTTTGAACTAAGGCTTAGTTTAATATTTTCATTTGTCACTATTATATTTAATAGATAAACTCAGGTCTTTGAGAATTAAAAAAAACAACAACAAACAAACAGTTTTCACAAATAAGTCCAACTGAATTCAAATAGTTTGTGTTTGTTTCAGTTTCAATGTTTTCTTTCATTGAAGTTCTTTCTGTGCCTTGTTTTGAATGCACACATGTTTCTAGAGTCCTAAAACGTTTTCCATAAAGACCTGTTACTCCTCAAAGCTTCACATGTAACTAAATTAAATCTCTTTCTGAAAATGAGGAAGCAAGTTAAACTAGACTGTTTCTCCACCCTTCCTCATGTCTCCTTGTTGAGTAATACGTAATTTATACTAAAATGTCTTGTTTCTCCTTCTTCATGTGCTTCCACTGTCTTGGCTGAGTGTGATATCTGTTGTGTCCCCACAACAAACACAGAGAAGAAAAAGCTCAGGGATGTATGAATAGACATGATGTGGAGTCACACGTGAGACTTCTGGTTTATAACGTTGTTGAATTAATCTGCAGGTCTGCGTGAAGTCAGAACTAACAGCTGACTAATGAGGAGGTTAACCAGGTTGATTTTATAGAGCAGCAGGTACGGGGGGGATGATCAAAGGAGACATTTTCCAGCCTGTAACATAAAAAAACAAGAAAAAAACAGGACAAGGCTTCAGAGGGAGGACACAGAGGGCCAGACATTTATTTCAATCAAGCCAAACCTTGTTCCTGAAGCCAATCATCACTCCGTCCATCTTCTAAACTGCTTCATCTAACTCAGTGTCTGTGAAACTGTTGATTACAGGAGAATACTTTATTTTTTTACCAGAGAGAAAGAGAAACATTTGATTTATATACACCAACTAAATAAAAAGCATATATTTAAACTGTGGGAGGAAACACAACTAACAAGTATTTATGAGAATTATTGCTGTTACTTTCATGAAACAACAAACTGTATATCTCATCATGCAAGCCTCTGATAATATTCAGGTGTGATGGAGAAGAGGGAGAGACTTTCTTCACTTTAGAGTGTTGTAGTGATTAAAAGTTACTTCATATGTAGACTGGACCAAAAATCTGTCAAATAAATTTATTTGAAACACAGCAGAGTCTTCACATCTCATTAAAATCATGTCATTAAATCACACTCAATTTGCACAACTTATGTAAATTTGAGTTGAAAATGAATGATTTCCAACAAGTGACAAATGTAAGTAATATTTGTTGATAAGTGGTTGTTAGAGGTTTTTATGAAGTCATAGTCAGCCACTGCACCTGAGGCACCTGTAAAATTTATCAGTCTTCCATCATGACTCAGCATTTCATTCATTACATATGTTATTTGCAACGATGTGAAATTGTAAAGCTACTTGATTTCGTGACACTGTTTTTTTTTTTATACCCTCTATCACCGAAGTGCTACTTTATCAGATCGTAATTAGTTATTTAGTTAATATTTTATAGAATTTTAAAATTCTAAGCTAAAAATCACAAAGTGCTTCACTTCAAAACACAAATCATATTATACATATTACGGGGTATACACAGATCAGCAGAGTCAGACACTCATCCGCACTTTCAAAGTCATCGATTCACCTCAACACCTGTTCTTGCACTGTGGGACGAAAATTGAATAAATCCCACGCTTGCACAGGAAGAACATGCAAAGGAGAGCTAACCACTACACCCACAATGAAACTCGTCTCAGGAACACTTTTGTTCTCCATGGCTTTTCCTTTGTTTCCTCTCTCCGTTGTCACAATGCATTGTGTTCATGCATCAGCCAGTTTTCCAACAGTAGACAGAGCTGCAGGGGGTCTCTGTCATACGTCAACCTTGGAACCTCAACTCTGCGTTGACAGCCAAAAAAAATAGTTCACTTATGCATGCGTGTGTGTTTAATATCATTCCACGAGGCGTCACATATCTTTCTTCTTTTTTTTTTTAATGCTGTGCACACATTCAGGTGGGAAAACATGGCGCAGCTCGGTGGCTCAACACATCGTGCATGCACAACCTGCAAGGACAACAAAACCTGACACTCATCGTCAAATGGAGCAACACTGTCCAGAGCGAGAGACAGAACCTGCACACGAACAAGCTGCCCCCTCAAGCTCTGCTCCCTGCCACATTTCAAAGCTACAGTATTGTGTTGCACGGAGTTCCTTTTCCCCCCTCCTTTGTATTCGTAGCCTAAAGGTGTGCATAAATGACTGAAATAGGTATCGCGTCTCGGCTCTCATGGCACAGTTTCAATTGGACTCTATTTTCTGGAAAGAAGCGCTGAGAGCCTTGGAAATGTTTCTGACTTCAGCACAGATTAACATCAAATTTGCAGGGCTGCTCCTGTGTCACTTGTGATTAGGTGCCCTCCAAGAAGATCTGCAGGAAAATTTGCCAGGCCCTGCGTACACTGCACACCCCGGCCACGTCGTGAAGCCCCTCCGTGGTTAGATAATCAACTCAGATATGAGCTGAAGTGATTATGAAATCCATACACACCACTTGTGTAAGATCAGCAACAAGCAACATGACAGTAAGCCTTTCTGGACAGACAATGACGAACTAATAATAGAACATTCTCGTGAAAGAGAAGGAAGAACCGCAAAGCTTAATTACAAAATATAACTGACAGTAAGAGACGACAGTGAACTTCAAGCAGACAGCTGATATTTAACATCTTTCACAAAAATGTATTTTATAATCATCAGAATATCCACAATCAGTCTTTTTCAGTTCGGGCGCTGTTTTGAATTATCTTTATGGGGATGATGTTAAGCATGATTATCACGACTTCACTCAGATAATGTGGGAAGTATTTATAGTTTGCAACTGCAGCACATAGTACAGTATTAAAGTTATCCTTTTGCTGGCATTATAGTGTTCATCCCTTTAAGGACACTTGTTGAAACACGAAGTTTCAATACTCAAGTGTTGTTGTAGCAGAATATTTGATATTTGTGTCAAGTGTTAAGAAACAACTAAATGATATTCATGTGTGCATGGACTTTGAAATACGTCTGAGAGTTGAACTTTTCATCCTGGGATTCTATCAAATATAATTAAATATAATTTCATTTTTGGTCTATTTTTGGTAATTCAAATATGAATATACATGTTGAATTTATCAAAAACACATTCATTGCAGAATTTATAGTCCTTGACTTTGGTCTAACATTTTCCGTAAATAAATAAATAAATAGATCAAATCTGGCAAACAGAAAGCAAGTGAACATTTATTTCTACAGTATCACAGACATAATTTTGCTTTTTAACATCTCACCAGATATTAAAAGAGATAACAAAAAAACGTAAAACAAACAAAAAAAAAAAATCTGAAAGCAACTTTGAAGCAAACATCATCATTTTCATAAAGTCTGGAACTGTAGTGTTTCATCATGTATTCAGAGTTTATTATCAACTTACTATAATTAGTTTGGATAAAATGTGAATAAATGAAGGAAGTCACCCAACATGGTCACTTGCCTTATAAAAGGTTATTTGTAAGGTTGTATTTTCCTCTATGTAGAAAACATACACGTGACTTTTTGAAACTTTTGGAGAGTTTGTCTTTATATTCTGTGAAGCTTTGTTTGCTGAAAGGCCTTTTGAAGAGCTTGGTAGACCTCTGGTCGCAGCAGCTCTGGAGAGCAATTACATAACTCAGCGGCTGATGCACGATCATGACAACTGTGTTGCTGATACAGGAGATATATCCGTTAGAGAAAAGACAAGTGGACGGAGAGGACAGTGGGTCACATGCCGAGCATGTCTCCGTCAGAGATTTTGTCACATTTTGAAATGTGCAGCGTTTTGTTACCACTTTGCAGCGCTGGCAGGAAAGTTGCTGATGAAGCAAAAAAAATGTAACAGCCGATGGTTTTGTGTCACATGAGGAGAAAAAAGTTGTGCATTCTGACTTTTGATTTGCTTTCTCTAAATATATATAGTTTTATATATATAGACTTTCTTCACAGTTGGAAGAGTCCGAACACAATGTCTTTGAAGTATGTGGCAATAGTGGATGTCACCCCCGGGTTCACCCACTGAGGTACAGGGTCAGACTTTCCAAGCACCATACTTTTATTAAATGGAAATCCAAAACTAAACCCCCAACACACACTACACAAGCTTTCCAGTCCTGTGTGCCTGACTCCCACCTGTCACGCCAAGCGTGTGTGCCGCTCCTCCTTTATGGGCAGAGAGGTGATTAAGCCCCTGATGGGAATCAGGTGTGCCGCCTCACTTCTCTGCCACAAAGTTATTTTCCTCCCATGCAGTAATTTAAATTTATACCCTGATGTGATGTATGCACTTTGGTGTTCAAATAAGTTAAAGATGCTGTTATCAATCAGAACGTTTATTGCAAAACACCACATTAATCTTTATATTATGTTGTTTTTAATTCAACAGCTGTCTTTTGAAGCTGATAAAACGTCTATAATTCACACAGAGGCTGCTGGGATTATGGCCAAAAATGGACAGTTTTCTAATCTCACCTCTCAGCTCTGGTTTGTCCTGTAGAATAAAAGAATAATATCTGCTTGAAATTCAGACATTTTGAAAAAAAAATAAACATTCACAGCACTAGTTTGAACCTTCATTCCAGATCTCTCACACTAAATCGTTTCCATGATGGGAAGAATTATGAAAATACCTTTGTATGGAAGTTTCCATTATGTTTATTCTGTTCTGGTGAAAAGAAATGTATCTGAGTTTAGATTAAAATGACTTATTACAGCTATAACAGGAAATGATATGGCTAAATTCACAAACTGTAACCAGAAACAAGGATTTATTAACTATAAGATGCAAGAGCGCATGTTTGCTTAATGGTGAGGTAAACGTTGTTAAATATCTTAGTTAAAATCATGCGTGAACAGTTACAGAATCTAAAATGACACAGAGGTTCAACCAACTCTCACGCTGTAAAGTGTTGCCTCACAATAAGCAGGCAATTGTGGGTGAAATCCGAATGTTCTACTATTCAAATATCAGAACGTCTCATCTAAAAAAATGTTTTAATAAAAAAAAAAAGTAGTTCTTTAACCTAGTTATTGCTTTTAATCATGATTGTTTTTTTCAGAAAAAAACAAACTGAAAACCACTGATTAAGAAAAAAAAGCTATTTAAACTATCACTTATTTTTTGGCTGTATTTAATTGTATTGTCAGCTAAACAAAATTTAAACAAAGAATGAAATTATTGCAATGCAGACGACAGGAATTGTGTCCCGATTAAATTCAGTAGTGACTTGTGAAATTGAAAGTTGAAGCAATCAATACTGAAAGTACTCATATATAAATGTGATCTCCCCTGCTCTACATCCAGAGATGTTTCAGTTGAGGTTAGATTTAGTATTTAAAAAATAAATACCTGTTTATCAACAGCAGGACTTTCAGCAACAGAGCACAACAGAAGAGCCTTCCTTCCTGTGGCCATTAAGACTCTGGAAATAGTTTTTGTTGCATTTCCCTGTTAATTTTATTATTAACTTTCAGTTATCAGCTCCTCTCATCTTGATCCAACTCTCAGTTTCAGTTTAGGAGACTGACACATCCTCTAATCTTAAGGATAGTTTTGAGATTTTTGTATTGGCTTACAGTTGAGGTCACCCTGAACCATTTTCTGGTGAAGCTGCTATAAGTTTAGACTGCTCTCTCTCTCTCTCTCTCTCTCTCTCTCTCTCTCTCTCTCTCTCTCTCTCTCTCTGGAGCTGAAAGTTTGTGGTCTGAGCATTCTCCCCCTAGCTGTCAGTAGCGAGTGGATTTATGTCTGTTTGCTTGTTGCTCTCCATCTCTGTTCTTTTCTGTCTCTTCTATCCCCTAACTCAGACTGGGACAACAGAAATTCTCTGAGCCAGGTTCTTCAAATGTTTGTACTTGTTAAAAGGGAATTTTTTTTTCCACCATCGCTTATGTTCGTTCATGTGGAATCGTTGGGTTTTTCTCTGTCAAAGTGCCTTGAAATTATTGTGTTGTGTCTAGTGTTAAATCAATGGAATAGAATAGAATTTAATTCTTTTTCTTTTGATTTTTGTTTTGTTTCGTTTTATGTGTACTTTGTTTTTGTACTTTTGACTTTTCAAACCTTTATTTTTTTTAATTTTTTGCTCAAGTCATATGTTATTTTTAAACATAAACACCTGTATTTTTACATCAATGGCAAAATTAAGTTTGTCAAACTCTGAGACGACTGAAATAACTCAGTCATAAACATACTATTATTGACAAATCATGCTGACAAAATGTGATGTGATGTGAATATTTGTAGTTTTCAACCTGCTGCATTGATCCACAGGGACCATAGTTTGTCGTTTCCCTGCTCTCATGTTGTGTGAGGGAGACAAAGAGCTGCGACCTTTGGACACAGTGTCACACAATAATCTAATCATGATTGAAGACCAATTTTCCACCCCCACCCCCCAAGCAACAGCAACAACACAGCTCTTGATGATCTCCAACTGACACTCTTCACGGATCCACGTGTCCGCCTCACATCCATAAGAAAATCGTTATTGTTTTTAATGATTCATAGTTTTCAAAAGGTCAAGAAGAATCTTTGGTGAAACTGCATGGAGTACACACTTGTGCTTACAGTTCATTCCTGTAGGTGAGCTGTGTTTAAAGGCTGGGAATATGTTTGAGGAGAGGCAGAAGAATACATTTACCCCGGCGGCTGACACGGCAGCATGTGGGGAGAGGGTTCGAAGTGGTCTGCTCTCCTTAGGGGGCTTCAGGCACAGTAAAGCTTCCTGAGACAGTTTCTACTGCTACTGGTGCAACATGAGTGAGCTGAAGCTGAACTCAAGCTTGGTCACATCCCAGGAGAATAATACATTCTGTCTTATCTAAGACACAAGTGCAGCCATTTTGTCTTTCTATTATTTGATCGCATAAAGAACAACTATTGTATGTCTGTTACTGTCAATGAACTATTTAATATTACTCTCTATTTCTGATGATCATAACTCCTCTTTGATTTAAGACAGGAGTGTCACACTTTTAAAGAAGCTATACAAACAAGAGTAATGAAAAAAATTACAGGAAGTATTTAAACATTCAGATAAAAATCTAAGAACATTCGTACTTTGTGTGTGTGGATATTACAGACAGTGGAGTCCAATATTTGTCACACTGAGGTGAGTTTTTTGGTGTTTAAAATAAATGAAGTCAGGTAAGATTCTTTGTGACAGCTGAGTTGTTTGAGTCAAGGAAAAGGAGCACCTGGAATTTTTCCTTGTTGTTGCCAATAGAAGTGTTTTTCATGAGTTGAAATGTAAAATTAAATGTTATTTATTAATGAGGATTTTTTTTTTTGAACTTTTTTTTTCTCCAATCAGGTCAAAAGTTGGCAGTACAGAAATGGTGCTGACAGTTTAGGAGCTCTGATTCATTCTAATGAGAAAATCCAAATTTTATTACGGGGGCTCAATTCTGCTGAACATCAGCTTCTCATCAAGAACACACAGTAATACTGAAAAACTGTCAGATATCAAAAGTTGTAGTTATCTTGGGAAAAGGTGCAGAAGCTCTCATTCGTTGCACATTTCTAACCATAGTTCTAAATGCAGTCTGTCCTGCAGTAGAAATAGCTGGAAATAAAGACGAAGTCCAATAGTTTGCATAGACAATGTGTTAATTCCTGGTTTTTAACCTCTATTGTAAGGTGCAGTTCATTTACTACTCAATTACAGTGGGCTTTACTTTCACTGTGGCCTGGTTTCAAGGACAAGGACACTTGGGACAAGATGTTCAGTTTGGCCCGACAGTTGTGCATCTGTCAGTTTGAATTTGATGACTTTCTGAGGTTGAAATGTCAGGAAGATGCCTCAGGCTCAGTGGGGTTAAATGAGCTGACAGTAAGCATCACAACATGTTCGACTATATTCTCCCTAAAATGATTAAATATACATTACAGTGTGTTATCGGATCACGCTATTGATCACCTTGTCAATTTTGTGTCCCGTAAAACTGATGAGGAGCATTGTGATCAAGGATGAATCAAGTTACATTTCGACATCAATGTAAAATCAAGCGGGATTATGTAACCATGTTTCTGAGCACATGGCTGCTGTGAATGGTGAAATAACTCACCGTATACACTCCTGATCAATACTGCTCCAGCTGTTCACTGACCTGTAGCTGTCTCACTCAAACATATATGCATGTAGATATAAAGTGGAACCCAGTCGCAGAGGAAAAAGGTAGATGCCTACATCCAAATAGAGGTTTCTCATACATGTCTGAGCACAAAATGCAAATATTAAAGCTATAAAGACCTATTCCAGTATTATATTATGCATTTAAAGACATAAGTACCAGTATTGTGACAATAATATGATTCTCAATAAAAACTATTCAGCTTTGAAAAAGCTGAATAGTTTATTCTTTTTAGTACAGATTTGTACTTCTTCTCACCAAGTATGAAATAATTAATAATGTCATCAACCAATTACATTACTACTGATTTGCACAATTTTTGTAACATAATCTCATCTTTAGTTTGAAATTGCAGAGCATGAATACACAGTGCAGGGAAACACAAATCATCACCTTTAAGTCAGTCTTTTTCAATATGTTAATATATTGTGCATATAGTTTGAAGAAGCTGTAGTAAAAGGCTTTTTAACTGCAGCCACTTGATTGGTTGCCACAGAAAGTCACTGCAACTTGTACCAACGTGTGGAATAAAGTTGCTACAGGCAACAAAGAAAGGCCACCACATGGATGTGGCATCGTATCCTATCAAGCACTGGAGGCCCAGAGCCGATCATCTTAACCACCGTGCTACATGACAGTTTATGCTGCCATCAAAAGTCACAGTGATGAGAATCTGCCTCGTGGGTTGTTATTAAAAGATGTCCTTCTGGGTGGAGAGGTATAGAGCTCAGGGAAAAGAATGGATATTTGTGGAACAACTCTTCTATCCATTTAAGGGAAGATTCAACTTTTTTTTTATCTTTGATTTCCCATCAATTACTTTGAGTATGATTTTTGCCCTTTGAGCTCTGGGAAATCCAACCTGGACACAATGAGTAACACTGAGTGGAAACTTGATATTGATAATAAAGAGAACTACTTACGATTAGTCGAATCTTGCTTTATTCTACCATGATGTGCCTGACATACTGATGGTTAACGAGTATAACACCAACCATAGACGATATAAGTAGAAATTGATCTATGAAACCCCACATATGATCCTTATTGGCTTCATAGATATGGGACGTTGTGGGCATGTACTACTTTGCACACGAGATTGATAGAAGCATGTGATAAATTATTAAAATATAAAGAGCAGTGTGATTTACAACGTCTGAAAAACGTTTGCGGTGTTGATGACAGTGTCTGTTTTCAACCAAACACAAACCTGAAGTATGAACAAAGGTATGAATACAAAACTGTCAAAAATCACAATTTCAATATTCACACATTGTTTTGATCCATGTGGACAAATACATTCCAGATGTATCAGAGCATATTTTGTTCCCATGTTTTCTTCTGATTGTTTGACTTTGTGCAAATATATTTTGCTTTGTCATGTTCATAGTCAGAGCTGAGGAAAACGCTGAGGAAGCAAGTGAAAGCACAATTTTCCAGCAAAAAAAAAGGAACTGGAAGAGAGAAGGTCTGTTAATACACTCATGATAGAGGGCATTTTAAATTTTGGTGGTTCAATTTTGGTGTTTTTTATTCACCAATAACTTTCCACAAAAATTAATCTTGCCCCACTACTAAGTACCAGATTAAAAGTAGTTCTCAAATGTAATATTACATTTGAATTATTTATAACAGAATAATGAAAGTAATAATATTCTCATATTATCATATTCCTTTGCTATATTAATATTTGCATTATTAATATCAAAAGATTTACAATGAGTCTGTACTGTGTGTTAATGACACATTTTCAACAACAACAACAAAAAAAACAACCACTACATTGTTTGTATTTAATGTATCAGGTACAATAACTGAATAAAATCATTCTGTTAAAAGAATTGGTGCAGTCCCTCTGGAGAGTTTTGACTTTACCTGTGAAGAAAGGTTAAATAAATAATGCAGTCTTCAGGGTGGGGTGACTGAATCTTAATGTTTGTAATGACCATTTGCTTTGCTGGAATCATTTAACAGCTCTTTCCCGGTGCAGTTGGACTAGAAAAATATCTGTTTTACACATGCTCCTCTTCTCCAGACAGTAAACTATGCAATTGGTTTGGTTGATTGAAACACTATTTTGGTCCACATCAAGTTGTCTGAGCAGGTACATGCTGTTTAAATTGTTGGTGTGTAGCAAACAAAACTGTAGTACCGTTTATTGTAATAACGCCAATAAAGTAATGGCTTCTCAATAGTGTAAGAAAATATTTGAACCAAAATCATAATAGATTTTGCCAATAACTTAATGATTGTTCGCCCCAGGGATTAATAAAGTACTTCTGATTCTGAATAAATTATTTGATTGTTGAAGTATCTTTAAAGATCAAATCCTTTGAAAGTGTAATAACTGCAATATCTGACAAAATAACACATAAGTAAGACTACTTTTCTTAATAATAATACTTTTTTTAAATCAAGTTTACCCTCGCTAGTTCGACTCTCACAGTCAACAGGTCATTTCATTGGTCATCCATTTAACCTCCACACCGTGACCTAGCCCACATACTGTATGTATATTTTTGGGTGTGTGTGGTTCCTGCACAAACAATAGTTTGACCTCCTTTGTTTGATCATATCTGCAAAATTAGGTCTATATTGTGGAATTTAGATACATTTTAAAGTTAATTTCCATTTTAATTTCCTCTTTTCCAGTTATACTTCAAGTAACTAAAATAAATAGTTGTTTTCTTTTTTGCATTGATGGTAGTACTTCAGCAGTGATCTTATCTTAATGTTAACTGGCAGGAGCCTTTACTGCGAGCGGAGGAACTTCACAGGGAGTTACTGAACATATCACTCCCCTGTTCTCATCAGCTGTCTAACAACTTCAAAGTCCGGGAGACGAACCAAAAATATCTCTGCAGCTAAGAACGCTGTTTATCTGACATCTTTATTCTGTCTGGCTTCAGGGGTTGTTTGGACAGGGTGGAAGGTGATCCACATAATTTACCTTTAGCCTACTGATGATGCTGCTGGAATATGAGCTCTGAAATATTGTTGACCTTTTATCTATTGGTGGTGGAAAGCCAAAAATTGACGTATAAAGGGAGCACCACATGGAAAGTGGACTGCATGTTCTAGTTTGAAGAACTGTGAGGCCATAGAAAGGAGGGGGACTTCAGGGGTCCCACTTTGCCAGCTGAGGTAGTCTTTCTGGTCTTTGACTCCACCTGCTGTTCCACTATCGTGCCTGCCATGGGACGTTCAATTACCTCTTGGAAAACCCCCTCTTTGGTAAATTAGACCATTTTTTGCATTGATAGGGATGGTGAAAATATTCAGGCAATATTATGACAGTCTACAACATTAACTTTCAAAATAATACAATGTATTTAGTGAAAGAGTCAACTTTTTCATCTCCAACTGCGGGATGAGAGAAAATGGTTTGGTCACATGTATTATGAGGATTGTTATGGAGGGGTTTAAAAGCGTTTATGCTTGTGTAATAAATATGAAGGGTTCATTCACAGTTTTTAAACCAGTATTACATTTGATTCACCTGTTTTGTGGGGTGAAACATAGATCTCTTTGAATTGAAAATCAGTGTAATACTACCATTATAAAATGACAAATATCCCCAATAACCTAACAGTCTCCATTAGTTGATGGTTATTCCGTGATCAAATCAAAGGCCTCAAACCAGCAACAGTATTTCAAATAATAGGAAAAATAAAAATAAACGGCATAAGATATTTCTTTTCCAATGACACAGCCGCTAATAAGGTTATTGTAGACTTCAATCAACAAAGAGAACAAACACAAACAAAGGCAGTAACTACAATGTTTTTCAAGCACCATATAGTGGACAATCGACTTAAATAGAGTAGAATTTCTATCTATGTAATCATTTGAATGTAGATATTACATCACAAGGTAATTAAATCAAGTTCTTGCTACGGATAATGTAATCAAATGCCATCAAAAAGTAGGTAATGCTTTGAAGAAAAATACTCTACATATTAAATTATTTTAGTTGTAAATGAGCTCACTTCAAGTAATGTTACCATAGTCAATTGCGACTGCAATAAACAGCTATTCTTCATATTTCTTCATATACTTCATATATTTTTTTTTGTATATATTAATTTTCGAGAGGTTAATAGCCACTTCACTATATCTATATTTTGCAGGTTTGATCTAATACAACTGCTGATTTCCATCTTTCATTGTGTATTTCAAGTTCTGTTATCGTCCCTTTCGGTAGCGTCTTTTCCGAATCGACATGAACGCAGCGTCCAGGTCAGCTGACTGCGTGAGTTGGTCATGTGGCGTTGACGGACAGAGGTGAACCAGCACAGCACACACTCTCAATAAACAAGGTTTTTAAAACAAAGCGCACCTCCGAGCGGCTCTGTCGGGACCTTTTTCGGGATTTCGGGATGGCGTGGACTAAATATCAGCTGTTCTTGGCGGGACTCATGCTAACAACCGGCTCTATTAACACGTTATCGGCCAAGTGAGTAAAAATTAATGTTTCTTTGTGTTCGTTTTAGTAAAGGTGAAACTAACCGGAGCGAAGTCACACAGACAAACCGAGCTGGGATTCTATTCAACCTTGTATTACAAATTGATTCACGCTTATAAATAGACCAGTGTGTTTATAACATGTTTCTTACAATGTATTAGCATATAGCTGTAATACACTCGTAGTTATGTTATTAGCCTCAGTGGAGGCATGTGAGGACATGCATGGTGTTGAAATACCCGTATGTACAGGTAAATGCTGTTTTCTACTTTGAATTTCATCCAAAGCAACACTGAAAGTGAAACTGAAGGGTTTTGTGTGCTGGTAAAAGGTGATTCACTCAGTTATCTGAGTCCAGACTGGACTACACACACAGTTCAGTTTTTTTTTTTTTTTTTTTTTTTTTTTTGGGT
>OMNM01048630.1:0-24169 GCA_900302745.1 Parablennius parvicornis
GAAACAATTTCAATGAACCCAATTAGACAGAATATTCAAGATTCAATGCCTGAACATGATGAAGCCTACCATTCTCACCAGGTGAAATATCAAGCAAGCATATTGTTGTTCAATAAACACCGATTTACTCCAATTTGTTTTGCTACATCAATCATACAGAGTAATGCCTGCACACCTGCTAAAAGTCACAAAAGTTATAATTACTTTCAGCTCTGGTTTGGGTTCTTTGTTAGATTTCGAGCTTTAATTCATATCTGAATAAAGTACCAAAAACTGCAATAAATGAAGTCACACTTGTATTGTTTGTTTTAACTAATTTGATGGATAAAACTGATGTAGTGTGAGGTAGTTTGTGTGTTTATATCAAAAATGTATTCTCGAAGAAAAAGTCTAGTTCAGTGAGAAGCTGATTTCCATGTCATGAAAAAAAGACATTTATTAGAATATATTGTGAATAAAAAAAGTCATTAAGTAGATTTTATTTGAAAAAAAAAATGATGTTTTTGCTCTTTCAACAAATTGAAGGTCTCTGTGCAAAGTATAACTTTTGCTTTGTGCACATAATAGCAAGCCCTCCCTCTCTCAGATATAAGTCAAGACTTTTGTCTGTGTCATGATGCATGTCTTCTGCTTGCTGAAACTTTCCATCACAAGAGGGCAATAAGTTTTCTCCAGGAGACAAAAAGAATCTCAATCCTGCTGTAAAATAGCACACCATAAAGCTCAACCGAGGGCACTTTCAACTAAGCCTGAAAAGATAATGGGAAGAAAGAGTTTGCTAGATACACATAAAAAAACTGAACGTTGTTGGGGAAATGATTGCATGTCTCTGTATTTTAAGGGAAAGGATTTATGTCGTTTAAAGCTGTGTTTCAAGATATGATAAACATTGATAAACGGCTAAACTCAGGTTGTCTAAAAACTGTTAGTTGGGGATTAGTTGCATAAAGCATTTCTGTTATTTCCAGGAGAAAACAAAATACAGTGTTTGGCCATAAACTGAAAATCATCAAAACTACTAACATGGCATTTCAGGGACTCAAATGTATAACAGGAGAGCTTGGTTGTAAACACCATTTATTTGGAAAGACTGACAGGCAAAGTTCCATGCATGTTGTAACAATCCAAGCCGAGGCCTGTCGGGAACAGGCAAGGCTAAACCAGTAAACAGACTGACATCAAAACAAAACAAAAGGTAAGACTAGAACAAAACAAGAGTGAAATGTACTGACTGAGCCAAATAAAACAAACTGGGGACAGAAAAGACTGAGAACAACACTTATACAGGACGCAGGAAACTGGGAGTTAAATGAGACAATCGAGTTGGAAAACGATTCACTCAGCGCAGAGGAAACACAAAATGCATGAGATGAAATTCAAAATGAAATGACAGCAAGTGAACATAACCAAAACCACATAACTAAACATTTACCACTAAATGAAATTATAATCTAAACATACATGGTTAAGAACAACGACCAGGCTGGTAAAATTCAAGATCGGACCAGAGACTTGTAAAATGTTTTATGTTTATATGTTTATATGTTTCGGTTCTTGTATGAAACACTTTTGTTTGAAAATAAATATTTAATTTTCTAACAATTTTTTTTTTAAATTTATTTATTTTGTGTTCATAGCTGGCATTTGTTAAAACCTCATATCATTGCTTTAGCTACATTAAATGCAAAACAATGACTGGACAGCAGTGGCACAATTGCTTGAAAGGCACTCAATCCTTAGGATTTTTATTTGGTTGTATTTAAGAATTTTTACTTGTAATAACAATACTTGTGTTAATTCAGTGAACCCTGTTTAATTGTGTTACGAGTTTTAGGAGTAAAAAAAAAAAACTATTTGTTGTAGCTGTGGAAAATCATATCAAATAACTGAAACAGATCACAATGTCAAAATGCCTTTAGTTTTAATTAACTAAACTAACTTTATATATTGATTAATATGAAAAGCAACATTGCTAAACATTGTGGTATGACTTTGGATACTTATCAAAGTGTTCTGCTGCTGCACTAAGATTGTCACTTTAGTGTTTTCTTAAAAAATATGTTGCATTTTATGCTGTGAATCTATCCATTTCAACCGGTATGCTTTAGTCTTGCAGCAGCTGGAGCCATCGCTGTGTGATACCCATGCCCACACAAACACAGAGGTGAACATTTGAAATAAGGCTTCGCTTCAAAGGTACTGAAAGCGTCTATGACTACCTGTCTTGTGGCACGCTGAGGTAGGAGGCAGGACGGCTGGTTTTCAGTGAAAGAGCAGTGAATCATTCTCCAAAGACTCGAGCAGAAAACGGGCATCATGAGTCATCCATCAGAGGCCAGGCAGCGGCTTTCCATTTAGCTCTGTGTCTCTGGGCTCAACCTCTGGCAATTAGCACCCTAACACCACAGTATAATCCTACAACAGTAGAGAATGAATCACTGGAAATGGCGGGGAGAACTGTGTTGTGATAATTGAGCTTGCTCCTGCCGCTCTTCTTTGTCTGTCGCGCTGTTGTCCAAATCTGAAGACGATCCAAACTCCATGTTATACAACATTGGATTCTAGCTAGAGTTTTCAGCAGTTATTTTTTTTGCTATTGCCATCATTGCTGGATTAACTCTATCCAAGATAACTGCCGATATGGGACGACGTCGACGTTCTTAGCCAGTTGTGTCGTGGCTCGTGAGCAGCAGATGGCGAGGTCGCCAGCTCGCAAGATGATGCCACTATTGCAATTAATCTCTACATCTGCTTACTTCATAAAGGGTATTTGCTTCTCAACTGGTCTCACCGAGGCCCGTCAGCTGGCAATTAAATTCATGTCTTCTCTTGTTTCCTTGCATCGATAATTACAATGTCTAATGATGGTGCCCTGGTCTAACTGCCTGGAGTCAAAGCTACATTTTCCACATATTGCAATGCGGATATTTTTTTTATCTCCACTTACCTCTAACCCCTTCCTATCATCTTCTCATTTTCCCTCCATTAAATTTGTTGCCTCTAAACTTTTCCTTTTATCTTCCCAGTGACATTTATGTCACTGTTGTGATGATAAAAGAAATAATCAGTTCGAAAAAGCTTTTCTGAAGGTACTTCATCTTGAAAGCTTTGTTTTTTTATTTTTTTTTTTTCCAAATGCAAGATGACTCTCAGGACTGTATTTTAACAATCTTGTGCACACAGTCTAAACTGCTTGGCCCACATGTGTTCAGTGCGTGCCCAAATCCACTTTGCTTGTTTAACGGTGGCTAATCGAAGCATAGGGGAGGATGCAGTTAAAGCAGTTTTTTCCTCTGGGTGTGTTCACACTTGGCATTTTTTATCAGATTAAATGAGTTGTGGGGCCATTGTTACGTTGCCTGAAGAGTTGGGATCAGTCTACTTTCACTATCAGTCTGTTTCAGGTCTGAATACAACACGAGTCATTTATCATCCCATCTTCTTCTTGACCTCCTAACAGCTGACTATGGGCGAAGGCATGCTACTCCTTGGATCATTATTCTGTCCATCACAGGGAAAACAGAGAGAAACACAATCCCAAATTCACATCAATCATCAGTTTATAAATTGTTTTATTATACATGTCTTTGGACCAAGCAAGTAAACTAGAGTAGCTGGAGAAACTCTTACCTCTTCAAGAACAAACGGATACAGAAATGCCCGGAATCAAACTGACTATATTCTCATGTTGAGGTGCTTTTACCGTGACACCAACCAGATTCATCTAAATGAGTAAAACACAGGATGACAGTGAATTTTTGCTTACTATGACTCCTGATCTGTCTGTTTATTTTTAATAAAAACTTCCTGACATTAACACAGTAACATCAGGACTACATTTAATCCAGGATACTGTATGGTTGTGTGACTTATGGATGTTTGGTCTCAAAGCTTCAGTATCAGAAAAGCATATGCAGTAATAACCATTTTCCTCTTTTGGTTTGGGGCAGCAAATGCAAGGCCACTGCACAACTATTGTTTTAAATCTACATTAGCTGTAGGTACACTAAGCTATACATGACCGCAGCATGTACATGAGGGCTGCACATTGACGTAGCAGTTAGTATTCTTGTCTCACCATCATGGAGGTTCCATGCTTTTATTTTCTTTTTTCACTTAGTCAGGTTTCATCCCGCAGTCCTGAGACTAAAGCATACTTTATTGTAATGTAAATTTAGGATTCTGAAAGGTCTTGTATTATGAAGATGTGTGGGAATGCTTTGACCGAGAGATCTGTTCAAGATTTACTCTGCGTATAAAATTACGAACCCAATCCACCCTGGTCTCCATTTTATTGATTTAAAACGCAGCATTCTGGTCAAGTTAAGTAAGTTTGAAATTGTCCAAATAATATTTAAGCTTCCTGTGGGCATATTGTCAAAAATGATGCTAAGAAACTGTTCTCTGTCTGTTCTCACCAAATTGCCATTATGAATGAGTGATAACTTTAGCTCAACACAGAGGCAGTCAATGTGGAATGAAGCTATGGGACAGCCCACCTTTGTAATGTTAATGAGTTGCCATGTTTCAAATGTCATCTGCTGTCAGATCCTGATGAATCTTTTCTTCATGTAAACAATAAGTAAATTATGGTGTTAACACTGCTGCATACGGAAAGGTAGGTAAGGTATCTACGCCGGCAGGAGTGTTGGCCTGTGCAGAGTCAAAGATGGCATCAGTCATGATGACGTTTTTGAAAAGTTGTACATAAGTGAAGCTTGAGACATATTTTTCGTATCATTGTTGTGTCTTCACTTTGAAATGCTTCAACATAGCAATGTGCCAAGTTCACCTGCTCGCCAGCCAACGTCAGGCTACCATGACTATGTGTGAACAAAAATGGAATATCTATTTGTTTTCACTACTTGCAGAAATCATGAATCCATCGATTTACAACTATGAAACTTTTTTTTTTGTTATTGGCTCTGCTTTATTTGTTTATGCTGAATACAAGTTAAAACCCACAAGGATAGTATGTTCCGAGAATTGCAGTAAACTCGTTGAATTACTTATCACCATTTCAAACAGTTTGTTTCACACCTTAATAATACTTCATGACGGTCATTAAGGACTCCGTATATGTGAACATTTGAAATGTGTTGCCTTGCATTTATGTTGGAAAAGAAAGACAGTTGAATAATCCTCCGCACCCCTTTGTGAGTTTAAATGTTGCCATCTCCTCAAGCACTTAAAATCCTTATTGAATTGTCTTCCATCTCATTTGTCTACTATCTAATAATCTTGCTGCTTGCTGGGTGGGTGGCTGTAGGCCTGAAGCCCCTCGCCGCCACCGCCACAGCCATCTCTACAAGGTAATCAGCATGGACAGGAGTGACTTACTGTGGCCTGAACTTTATTCCCCAGTTTGGTGCTTATGAACATGATATATGCTGGCGGCGGAACAATAATGGCTTAAGCCTGGCAACATATCCTAATTACTTTATATGCTATAATCATCAGCGGTGCATGTGACATAAGTCTTCCACAGGCTTTAACAGATTGTAAAGTGTGTGAAATTCATGGAATAAGATGTCTTCCAGGCCTGAAAACATTGATTTAGAAAAGACTTTCTCCGCCGTTAGAAATTATTCAAATGAGTCTTTCAATTTTTTCCCCCCCTAATTATTTTTGATGCAAAGCAAGCAAACACACATTTAGAACCCTCTAGCTATATAGAAGTAAGTAGTGTAGGATGTACCTGCACAAAAGGTGCCTTACTGTCTGAAACAAACAGGATCTAAAATAAACCTTGAAATAAGATAAGTGAAGATTTAATCATTTTGTTTCCAAATGGTTTTGGTCCATTAAGCAGATGCCTTGAAGCTCACTTATTTATTTTTTTTTCATTTGATTTTCTTGTTGTGGCGCCCACCATAAAAATACATACAAAGCCTCAGTTGTTTATTTTCTTTTCATTCTAAAAGGAATATTATAATTTTGAATTGCTGTTCCTCATTTTTCTGCACAATGCAATCTTCATGAACACAAATAGGGGTACATCACTGAAAATGATTAGATCATCTAATCATAAAGACGACCATGTCTGTGAATTTAAAAAAAAAAAAAAGGTTTTTCTAAAAGCAGAATTGTCTGTTATGTTTGATGGGTGTGGAGTCAGAAAGAGATTGCTCGATGCAGATGGGAAGACCTTTGTGACTTAGTCTGCTAAAATTCAACCTGTCCTTTCTTTTCTCGTTCTGCAGGATCACATTTTGCCACCTGCCGTTTCAGAGTAAATGGCTGTATGTGGGGACGGAGCGTGGAAACACGCACATTGTCAACATCGAGTCCTTCATTTTGTCTGGCTACGTCATCATGTGGAACAAGGCCATTGAACTGTAAGTATCTGAAACTACAAATTATTGAGCTGGATAAAGCTGGTAATTTTAATCGGCGATGATTTTGACCATGCTGATAAAGTGAATAGCAGTTATTGAACCAGTGTCTTGGTTATGGAGCACTGGTTGGCAATTGACTTAAACTTGTTCTGAGCATTTCTTTGTATGTGACAGAAAAAAAAAATTACAAATTTTTAACAATATAAGTGTTGTATTGGTTGTTTTACACACAAAACATTTTAGAATCTCTTCAATTATTATTGTTTTTTGGGGGGAGGGTTCAGCTTTTGGAAGTGAACAAGTGAAAAAATGTCTCGTGGGTTATTTTTTTGTTTGTTTTTTAAGTTCTAATAATTTTAAGTGCCCGTTCATCATATTTTGGAGAATGGTAATAGTGAACAAAATTGTAATATTCTTTCAAAACCAAGTACCGGTAACTGTGAAGGTGGTTATTTCTTCATAATTAATATACTACTCTGACTGCATCTCAATACATCTATACAACCATACATACATTACACACACGTACACACATTCACACGTTCACACAGAAATACAGTCAAAGGTTCTCTGGGGACTTGAACTGTACTGGGGGACCTGAATCAATATTGTTGAATTTAGCTTGTTTTCACTTGATGTTACCATTGTCTCTCTCACCCAACATCAAGTATCTCTCTTTGCATCAAGAGAATTACTCTATACTATTTTGAAATGCTTGCAATGCTTGCAATTGGTCCTAAAAGCAAGCAGAAACACATTGTCATAATGACTTGATGTATTACAAGCTTGCTACAAAGCAAACAAAATTGTCCTTAAATTGTGGCGATGCTCCGAGCTGTCTCTTAGCGTTCCCAATGTTGTGAAAGGCTTCACATCTGTGCTGAAGATCAGTCAGCAGAAGCTGTTATTAATTTGTTGACATGCACTTTTTTGGTTTTGTCCCAAGTGTTGGCTGCGTTGCTGACATATGCTGTAGATTGACGGCATCAAGCACACACAAATGCCACTCGGTTGCTTTGCACGCACACTTGTTGTTCTTGGTTTCACCCACCTACGCACCGCTCTTCTGGTGTTACCCTGACAAGTCCCCTGTTGCAGTGTCAGTCATAAGTCACTCTTCTACCAAGCCATCTTGTTGCCTCGTGACAGCCCAAACCACAGTGAGCAGTCTTAACACCGACGTGTGTGCGTGGGAGGCCTGTCTGCCAATCATGGCAAAAGTCTCAGAGGCTGAGATGGTGGGTGGGGATACATGGGATATTTGGTGTGATGGTCCTTCACCACAGTATCAGCAGAAAGGGCGTTACAGGTTGTTGTTTCTTCAGGGATGCGTTGACAAGTGTGAAACAGTGGTACATGCTAAATACGAAAATTTGATTTCATATTTCACACTCTCTCTGAATATTAAAGTGACAGGTGACAAACTGACCATATAGTTTGATTCATCCTTCAAAAAGTGTTTTGAGTTACAGCTGATTCCATGTCACTTGAGCTACTGAGAAACCAGAATTAGAATTATTGAAGAATCAAATACATTTCAGAATCAGCAACAAGCAGATATTAGTGTTTTTACTATACTTTAAAAAAGTTTTTGACTTTAAATAAAAGTACTACTTTAAAGCTTGTGGGGAGGGGGACGGGGCAAGCCTCAACACATGTATAGGCTACTGAAGCTATTTCTCACCCTTTCTTTCCTCTGTGTTTTGTCATTATTTCAACATTTGTTCATCTGTTCTATCCAGCTGGGGTAGTTGCAAGAGTTTTAAGAGCTTCATTATCTATCACATGAAATGTAACAATTGTATTGCTACTGATCCAGATGAAGGTGCAGTAAATGTATATTTTGTTGGGGATCTGCTGTTAAATCCTAAAGTATAAAACCGGCCTCTGGAATCTACCATTGTTGTTGTTGAACCATGCATGTGAAGAACAACTATCGACAGCAAACTGTAGTGCACATGACCAACGGGGAAAGCCCGCCGTGTGTACCATGTTTACACAAATGCGGGCAATTTGAAAACAATGCACTTGACTCAAGGAATTAAAGAAGTGGCTTTTTTGAAGTCTCGTAACATCAAAATCCAATTAACATTTACCATTTTTCTTGAATCTGTTTCGTAAACAGGACCTGTTTAAGGTGAACAGTCTTTGTGACCAGCAATGATTAAACCCGCTGACAGATTGTAAAAACAGATTTTTCTTTTTTTTTTATGATTTTTTGGGTTGCTTTCATAATCAAGAAGGACAGAATAATATACTTTACAGATGCATAATATAACCACTAACTTTGCAGTTATGACTGAAGCAGGACAACATAAAAGCCTTTGACAGCAGCTTTCTTTGCTCTCCATATTGTGCACAGTCGAACAATATACCGTAATGTATTCTGTTTTCTCCCCCGTCAGCACTCCACCTTTCTGAAGTGGGGTTCATGAGAAGTTTTCCTCGTAGAAAAGGAATCTTGGCTCATCAATGCACGAAAAGACCGATGAATTTTGTAGTTTGACTTCAGAGGTTTTCCATGAAACATAAATAGAAATGAGCGGGGACTTCTTGTTTCTCCTCTTTGAACATCGTCCACTTTTTTTCTTTTCTTCACTAAGTGTAAAACCTGCAGAGTGAGTGTGCCACACTGGTGTATGTATCTATATTTACACGTGTGTGTGAACACAGTGGTCGTTCAGAGACACACTAAATTAATACAAGCTTCAATGGGCTCTCTTGAAAAGAATCCGTTCTTACTAGAATTCAGCTGGGGCCACTGTTCCCGAGCAGGAGGGCCGGGCCCTCATCGAAATTCAAATTGGTCTGCATTGTATTTAACACACTCTTTCATCTTCCCGAGACTCATTCCAAAATGAGATAACAATGAGATGCAAAAAGGAATGAGAAAACAGAGGAGCCCAATGCACACCCCGCTGCAGTTCAGAGATCCTTCTGATGAACTGAATTGTGTTTTTGTTGGCTTCATGTCAACTCTAATCAACATTGGCATGTTTAGCAGTTTCTACTATTCGGATTGTAAAATAAACAACAAGCTTTTCAGTAACCTCCTCGTCTGACTGTTACAGTCTCATGAAATTAATAATAGGTAAAAATGCTACAACAACAAACAGGGTTGAAGATATTGAATTGACACAAGGAAGAAAACTGCTCTTTATTTCAAGACAGGAAAACTACCTTCACCCATTCCATGGTGCCGCAGAGGATACAGTTGAACTGTGGGAGGCAACTTGAGTACCTGGAGGAACAAAATACACATTCACATCGAGAACATGAAAACTCCTCACAGAAAAAAACCTCCATTTAGATTCTGGGGAACTGGATTATTTTGCTGTCACACACACATGATAATGACGGCTGCATGACATATCGTAAATATATTGTCATCATCGTATTAACACTCATGATATACAAAGGAATGACTGAACTGCAACATGTTGTATTTTACTATGCATTGTGCATTTCTGTTCTTCATTCTTCATGGCATTTTCTTCCTACTGGATTTGATTAACAACAAATTGCACTTCAGTATTTCATCATCATACCAGCCCTCAACATGCCAGAAGTCAGAAGCACTAAAATGAAGGAATAATTATGATTAAAAATCATAAATTTAGCACTGCTCCACTTCTGATTCACTGTGTCAGATATGCACCATTTTTAATTGAGAAAAACCTGGGGAAAAAAAAATCCTATTAAATTTCATAGACTATTATCGTGTTCATATATAAAAAAATAAAAAATTGATTGTTTTATATGAACGCATAATTTTACATTTCAAGATCCAAGCATTCTTAAATGTCTAAAATAGTCATAAATCTTATGACAAATGTTACTGTATTCTAACACATTCCTCCACTGTGTACATTCATCACCCATTCACCTCTTCATCACTCCCATGTGGTACCAGACCTCTGCACTGCATGTACTGTAACAAGGTCAGTTACTGTTTTCAAGCCACTGTTTATATTTTATTCAGTATTTTCCTAAACCTAGTAGCTATATTTGAGTATGAACTTAAGAGGCGGAGTTGCCAGCAGATTGAAAGCAGGCCTCGGTTTTGTTAAAAACCAACATGGCAGCACAGTGTGTACTCTCTCAGGGTCATTCTCAAAATGTGTTCGGCAAGATAACCGTATAAAAAAGCATTTCTCGTTGTCTTATAAAAACAGTCGTTATGCCTACTTAAATGTCCAGCTTGTGTTCATCTTGATTTCATGTAAAGTGAACGACAGTTATGTTTGAGCAAAAAAACGTGAAACCAAATGTGCCAGAAAATGTCAAATAGTGAATTTGTCCGAGTACCGAGGAATTTTTACTTAATAGCACCAGCAGATTTGAACAAACAAGCAATATCTTATTTGTTTTATTGACCCGTCAGTCTTTCTTCCTCCTACGTTTGAACGTCTAGTTGTTTTTCTCACCAGAGGAAGTCTGTTGAATGAACGCACTCTGTGTGAGTGGTGCCCATCATGAAAGAAGACCCCATATGTCTTTACCAGCCATAGAGTCTGACCGATGTGGCAGGTACAGTGGAAATCACACGCAGCAACGTGACTGAAAGATCAGTCAGGACACTGGCTCTGAATTGATGTTGCCATGGAGACAAGTCATGAAAACTGCAGATACCTGTCTCGTTGTTGGGGCCACAGGCTAAAGAAATGGCGACTCCCTGGAGAAAAACTTTGCAGTAACTCTGTGCCTGTTTGGGCTATCATGGAATTTGTCCTCCCTTCTTTCTTCCCATTTCTTTCTTTTAATTTTACAAATTTGTAACTTATGATAATAATAAATCACAAACACATAAAAACTTGATTCAAGTCTCCCTTGAAAATGCTGTGAAGGTTTTATTTCATTTGACATCCTGACATTTCTTTTCAGGTATTCAGGTATACAACATTTTAACTTTGTACCAGCCTTTTCACTTTTACTTTTTATAAATGATCGATACAAAATGAATTCCATGAAGTGAGGTTGATTAAAGGATAAACTTGAACTGGTGTTGGTGCTGGAATGTGACTATTAAAGTAGTTTAAACTGCACCTGGAAGATAATTGTGAGCTTTCAAATCAAACATGTCAAATAAATCTCAACTCTGACGGTAAACTTCTGAGAATCACAGATTGAGCCAGTGTACGAGAGGTAATATTGAAAAAAACATGTCCCAACTTATTCTAAAACAACTGAGACAGAATTTCTCCGAACTGTCATATTTGATATTAATAGCAATATTTCATGGTTAGACAGTAGGATGTTAGCTCAGGACATCATGCTCTCCTCTAATAAGGCAAAATGTACAAAGTACACACACTGCAGGCAGCATTGAGGATTTGTGGATTGCTTATACAAAGTAATTTCATCATCTATTGCAGTTGGAGACCCGTGGAGAAAGAGGCGAAAAGAAAAACAAAACGAAAACTGAAAAACTGATCCCTCCACTTTCTGTACTGCTTTATCTATCTTAGGGTGCTGATCGCTAATAATAGAGGCCAGAATCCCGGTTACACTCTGGAAAGGTCACCAGCCCATCACAAGGCAAACTCAAGAGACACAGACAACACACAAGTGCAGATTAGACAGTGGAAAAGAATCAATGTTCACAAGAAAAAACAAGACACCCACGGACAGGGAAAACATAGAATCTTCATACATAAAAGCCTCCTATCACAGTATTGAAATGGGATATCATCAGTGAGGCAATAGTGTATACCTCTACTCCACTGTGTGACCCTAAGGCCAAATGTTTAGCTCTTCTATTGTTTTTGTTTGTTTGTTTGTTTGTTTTCAAACTACAAAACAATATAAAATTATATATTTTATTTAGATGCCTGTTGACAGTACGGCCTGCCTTTCCCAGACGAAACATGGATTCAGTCCATTTAGAGGTCCTAAACGCTCATTACATTTTTATGATACAAAATATTTTCACATTTAATAGTGAGAATATAAAAATGATTCACAATAACAATCTTCTGTGAGTCAGATGTGCTTCTGGATATCACAAAAATTCTCTTTAGCTATTGAAAACTCTACAAGATGATATTAAAAAAAAACCAACATAAAATATATAATATTTCACTCAGTATTTTTATGGATTAAAATTAGGAGGCATTTTATCACAGCCTTTGTTTTTGTATTCTATTTTCATCAATTAAATACGAAAATGATTTATTCTTGGTCAGTGTTTCATGTGATAGTTGGTCATCCAGTCTTAGTCCCAGTAAAAAAACAAAGGAAAAAAAAAGACATTGACGAGCATATTCCATTTTAGTTTTCATCAATGAAATTACACTACTTCTAAGGCTGTTGTATACTGTGTTTGCTCTGCTTACACTTCCATTAGAAGTTAATTGAGCTGCACCAGAGTACATTTTCAAACTGAGATATACTGCTTCAATCAAACTTGGTCCACTTCTTTCATTTATTTGGTTTAATTTATTTGGTCTGCAAATAACACTCACTGTGTTATGCCGTGCTTATGTGGTTAGTGGGTTTACACAGTGGTATGTCATAGTGGGTTAGTTGGGGTTAGAGGCCTTTCTATTTTCAATTTGCATGTGATGGATGGATGAATGGATGGATGGATGGATGGATGTTTTTAACCGCTACTTTACATTTGCTACACAGCCTTGGCATATGCAGTCGCATCGGACTTGATGTGAAATGACATAACTTGAGTATTACATTGTTTGCTTTATGCCATTCACATTTCATGTCTCTGTGACTGACTTGCCATTCCCCTTCTCTGCTTCGCTCCTTTTCTTCTGTCATGTTGATTATTTACCCTTTTTCTGGCGGTAATAGGTTGCCATGGCTCCCCCCTGATCTTGGTGGAGTTCAAGGTGTTTTTTTTACATTTGGTGTTATGTGTGTGATCTCACATATTTTGGCAGTCAAGCTCCAGGAGACTGCCTGCAAAAAAAAAAAAAAAAAAAAACTTCTTTCAGCTTTGCAGACACATGAATGAATTTGCTTTTTATTTCTCAAAGCACCTTCTTCATTCATTTTTACATTATATTCTTTTTCTTCCTATCAATATTTTTTTCTGTGTTCTCATTTTTTGTTATTTGTTAATTATTGAAGTGTGTTGTCAAGCTCCTGCGGAAGCAGTGAACATAGCCAAGGTTTTATATCCTCTGAGCCACAACAAGGCTGGGCTGCTCATCAGTTGCTGGTTTTTGGCACAGTTTTAAACCTAACTTTGCCAGCATCATTGCTTAACAAGCCCTGGGACACTAGTGCCCTATAATGACAGAATATACACAGACTCATTTGCCCATTTGTTCATTTAACAATGCCTTTACTTCTCTACAGAGAATGAGAATAATCAAGTTAATCATGCATTTCTAAAAGCACACCAGCTTCCATCACCTCAATAGATTTGGAGACTGATCAGTGACATGAATCAAATTTTTTAAAATAATTTCACCACCAACAAGCTCAAGTTTATGTCTACATGCCGAGAAAATAAGCATATATATATTGTGTGTGTGTGTGTGTGTGTGTGTGTGTGTGTGTGTGCACAGCACCAATCACAAGATTGAAATGTCACTGCACTTACTATTCAAATGAATATTGATTGACGACGAGGGAAAATAAAGCATAAAAACACTCAGAGCTGGAACACAACTGCTTGTAGTTGATCGCATAACAAGAAAAGAACAACAAAGAAGAGCTACAAATGAAAACTGCAAATATCCATGTTTAAAAACTAGCGAGAGCAGGAATCAATGACTTTAACTTAAACAGCCAGAGATGGTGGCAAGAAATTTAAAATGGACAAGACTGCAAGGAAGAGAGAGTGAAAAGAGTACAGAAGATCAGTGCATTGAATTGAATCAGTGCATTCTCCCAGTAGTCTAAACATACACCAGCCTAACTATAAAATGTTACAGGGTGATTGTCAGCAGTCCTAACTATAAAAATTATCAAAAACTTCTGGATTCCATCCACTGTGACTGTATGATCAGATAGTTTGTCCACAAAGTCTTTGAGATCAAGCATAACTTCAAGTTTTGAATACTATTATCAATTGCCAAAGTATTTTTAAGTATAATCGAATACACTCAAAAGTTTCCTTTTCCGTGAAGCTTTACAGCACTCTGATGTTTGACCCGAAAACCTTTTCATAATGAGCCGTTATGCACAACACAGGCAAACACAGTATTCATCTATGTATTCAATCTTTCTCAAAACATTTTATGTGAGTTTCAAAGGATGGCCTTGCCAGCTGATGAAGAGTCAGTAAGTCAGCCCAAAAACTGTATTTGCCTCCAGAGTGAGGAAGCTTTCAGCAGTCAAAGAAAATGCCCTTCTACACACAATAGCTAGCTTTCAGCCCACTTTATTCAAAATTAAATAACTGCTCTGAGGTTTTTTTTTTCCTTTCCTGTGAACTACTTTTACCTGTACCAATGAGCTAGCTAAAGTATAGTATAGCGTGTGAGGAGGTCTTAAACTGCAGCAACATTTTTTTTTTTTTAAGTCTGCACAGTTTCACCTTCACACCAATGATGATGGAGTTGGACTGTGAAGTGCGTGTGAGGTGCTTGCACCATTGGGAGTGACTGAAGTTCATGGTCTTCTTAAAAACACTTCAGCTCATAGACTTGAGATTGGACTTGAGCCACAGACCTCAAGAATCGTCTTATTTGTTCTGGAAGGCTTCTGTAGCAGGATAAGCTCTTGTCATTGAGCAGTCGTGGCCACCCGGTGATTGAACAGGTGTTGCGTAGAATGCAGACGGTTACAACGATACTTTGGCTTATTACTGCATAAAGTAAATCACTGAATGGAAACGTTATTGTGCGCTTGCTTTGGTTTCATGTCTATCGCTCCCCAGCAGCAGGCATAACTAAATGGGCTCTTTTGAACATGTCAGTCACACTGTACCTCAGCTTCCCAGATCAGTTCACGTTTCAGCCACAGTGTTAAAATACCCTGGTTGTGGCAGCTACAGCGGCTTTCTAGGACGATCATGTTGCCCTTGTTTTTCACATTTGAGGATTTTGGCTGTGAGAGCATTTTTTTAAACATGTGATATGGCTCTCTATACACTGCACTTTTGTGTATTGAAGAAAGGATTTAGTGAATTGTATGATGTCATATCCCTGCCTAATGCAAGTGAGATCTATGCGCACAAATGAGTCGAACATGCGTATTGATTTCGTGAGCTCAGTAAAGCCTACTCTAAAGGCGATCAGACTCTGAAGAAGCATAGTGTTTGTCACTGCTCTCATACAAATAAAAATGTAATCTGCCTGCTGGTAATTTTTTTTTTTTTCTTCGCCTTTTAGAAGTAAATGGTCATACGTAATCATCATCGTTCCCCGATATATAATAGGGCACTCTCCTCATGTTGTACTAATGGTCATTACCTTTGTAAAAAAGTAGAAAAGAAAAAACGCAATGAAATGCAGCACCTCTCTTAAAGCTGCATCAACAATGTACTGTTGATACGCTTGCCATTCTGAAGGAAACTACAAATTCAATACAGTGGAAAAACTAATAAATAAGTGACTGTAAACAATAAATTCAGTTTTATTTAACATTTAAGAAAATTAGAAGCTTTTAAAAAGAGAATGTTTGTTTCCAAAGTCAATGACTAGTCACATCAAAATAATCATCTTAATATTACATATCGATTGAGTATTTTAACAGCCCTACCTTTTATTAATTGAATTTGTCCAAATTGAGCCCATTTAAGGAAGTAATAATATGTAAGATGTTAAATGTAGACACTGTAGTCCCCAAATGAGCTTTCCCTGAATTTAATACTTTTTGTGAAGTGTTACTACAGCCATTGTTGAGGAAGCTTTAACTGCGTTATATTGCATTTCTTCTTCTTTTTTTAATAATTATAATTTACTTTTGCTGATACACATGCAACAGTCACTCACATAATACAAGGATGGCAACCAGATAAATCTGGGGATGAAATGACAATTAGGCAAGCAGGTGAAAGCTTAGCAGGAGAGCAGTTACAATGAGTGTGTGCTCCTTCAGACTGCGCATGCTCAAAGCAGCATGTTCCCGATAACCTACAACATAAGCCACCATATATGGCTATGTGAGCAGAGAAAGCACGTTGAAAACTCTTGTAAAAATATCGGATGCGTGTAATTTCCATTTACCGATATTGATATGGATATGTGTCATAAATTTGCATGAAAAATTGATAATTATGTGATTGTTTTGTGATATGTTTGCAAGAAGCCTATTAATACATTCAAATATCCCCTGACTTTAAGTTAAATTGATATAAAACACAAAATGTTAAATATTTTTGGGAAATTCTACAGAATAACTAATTTCAATGATTTATTGTATTGTATAATAGCACATCATTGGATTCTAATTTTGGGTGCATTGAAATATTTATCACCTAAATGTTGCAGCTGGTAAAGCAAATTATGCGCTTGCACGTATGAATATGCCAGTGATTGGAACAGCAGGAAAGCTCTCTCTGATGGAGACACCAGGCAGATAATGTCTGTGTTTATACTCAGTCAGACGTGAAAGCAAACATCCAAAATGATCCATGTGCAATTCAAATTTCCTTGGACATCAGCGTGGCACTCCAGCTCCAGCGCTACCAGTTCTACAGTAAGATATAAGCTTCCATGGATAGTCTAATTAGAAATATGCTGAAAATATCTGAAGAAATTACTACATTAAGATGTATATATAGGTGAATTTTCTTCCTTCTTTACGAATCTGTTATAAGGGAAGTAAAAAGTACAATAATAGCCTTTTAATAATGTTTATATCAATCACTTATATCACTTAGATTCACTTATAATCTTTATTTTGTACCTTGTCCTATAAAATTCTGGTTACATGGCATATGTGAGAACATTACAAAATTCCTTAGTATCCTTTCCAAGTTGCCAGATTAGAGTAGCCACATTGCCTGAGAGACACGTGCATGTTTGGCATTGCTCTTAACAGCTCAACAGCTTAGATTCATCCAGGATTCTGGCGCTGATTCTATTTTTCACACTCTTTTTGCTCAATTCTCAGTAAAATTCATCATAAAAACAAGAGCAATCAGACGTCCGCCAACGTTGATGTGGACGCAGAAGGAAAGACACATTATCCGCGTCATAATTCTAATTTTCATCTGCATTTAGTTTTCCATGAAACAATTTGAAGGTATTTTCTTGTATGAATAAAAATTTAGTAAAGATCTGTCATGTACTTTTGACATCATCCTTGAGAAATTCAAATCTGTATCCAGATTCAGATCAAGGTCACTTCCAAAATATAACAGATTCTTCCCTAATCTAATATCTATCTGTGGTGAAAATTTGGTGAAGATCCGTCAAGTAGTTCTGGCGCAATCTGCTTAAAAATGTAGAAACAAATATCTGGATCCAAGATCCAGATCCAGATCACTCCCAAAATGTAATGAAGTCATCAGGGACCTAAGATCCATCTCTGGTGAAAATTTGGTGAAGATCCATTCCGTAGTTTTGACGTAATCCCGCTACCAGACGGACAGACAGATAAATAAATAAATAAACGCACACGATTTTATTATATCCTTGGTGGATGTAATGAATTGCTGAAAGGGTCATATTGACATCCTACTGGTAAGATGACATAATTGTTCCACCAATGTCAGATAGAATGAGTATGTTGGTAGGGAGGTAGATAGGTAGGTAGGTAAGAAGGGCAAAAGCTCGCTTGATCTTGATTTTCAGTATGAATACAGACCGTGAATGCAGGGCCTCACGATCTTTCTAACTTTTTTGGTTTTAAGCAGGAGGCGTCAGAAAAGTTACCACAGGGATACCTGACTTTTGGCGGCCAAGCGTTCATCGCGACGTCGCTTTTTGATCCTTCGATATCGGCTCTTCCTATCATTGTGAAGCAAAATTCACCAAGCGTTGCATTGTTCACCCACTAATATGGAACTTGAGCTGGGATTAGACCGTCGTGAGACAGGTTAGTTTTACCCTACTTAGGTAGGTAGGTATGTAGATAGGTAGGAAGGAATACAGCATCACATTGTCTGAAACACAACTCTAAATGCCACATTTGAGACACAATTGTACAGCCACTTTATTTTCACACAGGCATTGTTTGGATCAGACTCTCAGTACTTTCGCCTGACAAAAATATGTTGTGTTTCAGTGATTTTAGGATGCTGAAATTAATAGTTATTGTCAAACCTGAAACTGCCATATGAAAATGTAATGAACAAAGGACTTTACAAACCGTGACTCTACATGAGTTTCATTGCCAAAATAGGTTCTCTTAGATGCTTGTAATATGATGGTAAGAGGAGTAATACATGGTAGGATGCAGTTTAGAAGTTAGAAAATGAGATATAATGTAATTCAATACAGAAATAATATCCCCCACAAATTGTAAATGCCAGCCCTCCTAATCTGTGCTGTGATGATGATTTATGACCAGAAGTATTTTTTCTAGGACTGCAGGGTTGGGATATTCTTAAAACAGGAAAACCATAATGACAACAAAAGCACATTTGAAGGATTTTAAATACTGTAGGTAAGGTCTATTGCTTGTTGTTCCCTGACGAATGCAATAGGAATGGATAATTTTTCCTCCAAACATTGCTCATAGATGTCACAAAAGTGTTTGTGAGCTGGAGAGCCAACAGTGTTCAGTTTGGGTGGAATGACAAGCCTTCATTCATCATGCTCGAGTCCTCTTACAGCGTTTATTACAGCTGATGTCTTTTTCACTTGTATCCCATTTTCCATCTTACAGATCCACTAAAACTCACCCTGGACCTGTGGTTCATTTGAGTGACAGTCCAAAGGACGAAGGCAAGGTGAGTAGACAGAGTCAACAGTTGTTTGTTTTTGTTTTTTTCCACTGGAGACCACCCAGCCTGCCCTAAACAAGGCTGCAGACCACCTTCTTGCTCACTGATTTACCAGATTATTATAATCAAGCCAATCGAAGGTGAGTGTCCAATCAGGTTGCCAGCGCTGCTCTAAAGTCTTGAAAGTGTTATGGTTTTCTTCACAGCGTGCAGATTTAACTTGACATCTTCAAAGCAGACAATGCCCCTTTTCATTTCTGCCTCTCAAAGGGGGTCCCTTCCAAGTTTGGGAACCATTTTCTTCTAAAGCAGACAGGCTCCCTCGTTTTTGTACTTCTCGGCCACCACTTAAATTTCTGTTTTCCTTTTCTGTCCCTCAATCTCTTTCAGTCTTCGCCCTTCTGTACTGTTTCCTGTCCTTCTATCTTTCTATATTTTTCCTTAGTAATTGCTCAGCTTTACTCTCTCAGCCCTGCTGGCTCACTGAAAAGAAACATTTCCCGTGTTGTCTCCCTCCCACTGTTGCCGTCATGCTCTTTTTCTCTGCACACGGAAGAAAAGAGCTGTGAGAGACCTGCAGCTCCTTTCATCTGAGGCGAGTTTTTCTGGGGTCAAGTTTCAGTCCAATTGGTAGGAAAAGTGGCAGGTGGAGGTTGCTGTAAAAAGCGAGGTTATTGAGGAGCATATTGATTTTCCCAATAGATTTTGCCGCCTCTGGGCTAAACCAGACTTGACATGCTGTGAAGGCTTAAAAGCAAGTCATGAGTTAACAGTTACTATCACATAATGTTGTCATTCAGTGACCGAAAAGACAAAACACTGCTTCAAAAATAGGGCGAATAAAACGGAAAAAAAAACAAATGATGGAGATATAGAATTCTTAAAAGGTAGTATTTAAGTTTTATTTCTAAAACTTTAAACCAAAATCAGTTTGCATGCATTAAGTGGTGCTAGAGAATATTTCAATAATTTTATGATTGTACAGTTTTTCATGCAGATGTAACGATTTGCAGTGAATTTTAATGATTTAGTGTACTCTTGTTATAATGATTATTTATAACTAATGCTCACAATTGTACGAGTACCTTTAGTTGTGTGAGATTAAATTACTCAAATGGAGAACTGAGAAGGAATGCACCTGTTCTTTGACAAATAATAAAACCATGTACATTGAAAAGCTTCATGATATCAGTAACTTAAGAGTGTTTTACCCACTGTTGCAAACTCTAGTAACTCGCAAATGCACAATACTATGCAAATCAACACAAGCTTTCAGTTAAAATCAGATTGCTGCTTCTGGATAAAATGACATGGCTTCTGTTCTGCACTGCTAAATTGACAGACGTGTGTAATTTGATTGCGAGAGACCCAGAAAAATCAATTACAAACCAAAAAAAATAAAAAAAATGCCTGCTGTGCGAAAGTGATGAGAACAAAAGTGATGAGGAATAGATGAGATATATCACCTTTAGACATCCAAAAATAATTGCATGCTATAATTTAAAGTTTTGACAAAGCAGATATAAAACTCGCAGGTTTGGAAAAATAACGACGACTATATCTCTGCTGTCTACATAGTGAACTCTCACAACAGCACCTCAAATTTAAATGTCATATTTCTTCTTTAATGACTTTTGATTTGATAAAATAATGGCGATTACATTGTGACAACTGGTGTTTTGTATTAAACTGCCAACAGTCCCAGACATATATTTTGAGTTTACACTTATCATTTAACACAACTCTTACCACTGATGTGTTCCCTGCAAGTCAAGGTTGATCCCACAACAAGATAATGTGCTTTTGATATATGACTGTGACATTTTCATTCCTCTTGACTGTTGTGTGTTGGTGTTGAAATGTGAAGATTCTGGGTCACAAAATATGTGAAAGGGAGTTTTTTTTTTTTCCCCCTTTTCAATCTCACCTGCCCTCAACTTCCATCTCCAGACATGTGGTAGCAGACGATCTCTCCTCTCAGCAGCAGGCTGTGCTCCTCCAACGGCACTCCTGATCTCCTTACTCTGATCTGTGATCAGATTGTGTCGACTTTGTGCTTATTGTGTGTGTGTGTGCATGCGTAAGTGTACACACTGACATGATAAGAAGGTACCATCTTTATGTCGGCATCGATGCCAAAACCGCAGACTACAACACTCTCCTTAACCTGTTGTGACATCAAAAGACATTCAGTCCTCTCAAATTTTATAACCCAGTTGCTGAAAAAAAACACAAGATTAGGGTGAGGATTAGGTCATGACAATGAAAACCCCCATGTTGCAGAGGTGAGAGCCAACCCAATCAGTTGAATTTAAACAGCACAGGTTCACCTTCAGAATAAAGATTCTGGATTTTGAGACCAGGGCTGTCAAACATACAGTCGGGTTGGCAACAGGCTGGCCAGTGTGTTCAGTCTGAGCATGATTTAATTTATTTCCTGGCAATTGTAGCACTGAGCCATTATATCAGTGACACAGAGATGGAATCTGGTTCTTTTTGATAAAGTAGCTTTAGCACCAACCCCATATGGTGAGGGTGAATTTATACATACACACATATTGAACGTTCTAAAATGCCAAAATGGACAACTTGTTTTCAAATATTTATCTGTGTTTTGCACAATGACACAAATTTAGATACATGCCCTAGTGATGAAGCTGCATTCATTGTTTTTGTTGAGATTCAAATGTTTAAAATGATTCTCTTATAATAAAATATGAACTTTTAAATAGTGATGATTCAACAACTTAAACAACTTAAACAAGTAGGTTTGTATATAAAAATTATTATGCTGTCATTTTATTTGTCCATCTCATTCAAGGTCAGTTTGTTAACCAAAATGAGTTTGACGTCCCTGTTCTAGCCCACTAACTGGAATCAATTGTGAACATTGTGTTCTCTGATTAGCAATAAAATCTTAATAGACTGATGTCCTTGCCTCACTCTGCCACATGTAATGGCAACCAAGTCCCAAACCTTGCATGCCTTAATCCAGTAATACATCAACACAGTCTCCTCAAACTGTACTGTGTCATCAGAAGCAACTTAATCAGAGAATCAGTAGCTTATTACAATTCAAACCAGCTGCTTGACATTACAGCGAAGAGTGCACTTCGGTAATTTACACCGGCAATGTTGGTGCATGCTGTGCTCTTACATCTTCCATGACTTCTTTATATTCCATTCCCTGTCACTCCTCTCAACAGCTGCTTATCGGGTTTGAGAGCGGGACGATTGTACAATGGGACCTCCGGGCCAAGAAGGCTGACTTCAGAATCTATTATGATGAGGTGAGTCACACTACCCTATCAAAAAACTCATGAGAAAAAAAAAAATAAAAACATTTGTTGCTTTGGTATTAAAGGGAATATTTCCATTGTCTTTCAGCTCATAATCTTCATATTATTTTGGATTTTATTGAGTGATTTCTTTGTAGGGGTGCATTTTTATAGCAGGGAGCAGGTTAGACAATGATGTGTAACTGCATCAAAGAGAATTGCAACAAAAAAAAAAAATATCACAAATGGATTTCTGCATGATACAAGATTTTACAGACTGCCTTGGACTCTAGAGTAAAAACCTGTACTTTCCTGTCATTTAAAATGTCTTTAGGCTTTGTACATTGGAGCCCTGTAAATAATGAACATGAATGTGATCCAGACTGATGCCTGAATACAGTGTGATTGAATTCAGGTCTGTGGGAGAATGAAGAATGCACTCTTGCAAATTGTATATTGCAGCTTTAACAGCATCTTGTCTGGTCTTTTCTTAATATCCTCACATCATTGACCCTGTTAAGTTCTAGGGCTCGAGCCTCAACAAAGCAAAGTGCTTTTTATTTTATTTAATTTTTTTTTTAATGTTTGAGCAGCTTCAACTTTTATTTTCCAACGTGGCATCTTAGTCACCAAATATTAAATCCTTTTGCCTGTCAACCAATTAAAGCTGGTTCAAGCAGCCATAATTGGAGGACCCATTCTAGCACCAGTTCAGACTGTCAGCTGGAACAGGTGAAGACTGCTACATATGTTGCTATTTCACCCAGAGAGCGGCAGAGCGTGAAATCAAAAGACTGTTCTCTGTGTCTCTAAGTGACTCAGCTTGTGCTCTGGGCTTGTAGTTGGTTTGGTCAGAATTTGACACTGAAAAGGAGATATTTTAAGTCAAAGATTGTGCACGTTTGACACATGATTATCTTTGTAACAGTCACTTGCACTTTATTTGATCAGTTGTTATATTTACAGCAACAAGTATAACAGGTACAAAAGGTATTTTTTTTTCTCATCTTATGATTCACCTCTATTGCACCAGAGTACACATTGTACACAATTAAAAAAAAAAAAGAATTGCATAATCTAATTAAAAATAGTGCATAAAGGGCCAATTTCATTAATGCATTTAAATGAAAGAAATTTATTCATTTAAATACCAATAGATATGCAATTAATCACAGATCACTTTTGGAATGTTTTATCTTTTTATCAATATTCTGGTTTGGACCATTCAAACTCATGTTTTAGAGTCATACTGGGAATTGCAGCACCTCACTTGTCATCAATAAAAGAGAAAAGCCATTGATAATGAAAAGAAACAAATATCAATTGTATGCTGATGTGTGCAACAAACTAAATTGATGTGCTTTCATTTATACGAATGATTTTTCTCATCACAATTGCCAATCTTAATGTAGTGTAGTGTATTTCATGATCAGACAGTGAGGAGACGTACAAAGTGAGGCAGCTCTTTTTGAGCCTCGTGTCTTCAGCCTCTTCGCTCTTGTTCACTGATGTACTGCACGTGGACACTTTTAATACATCTGCGCACCTTTTTAAAAGTAGGTCATGTACTATGTCAGTATGTGATTTTTTTACCGTACTGATTTGACGTTAACAGCTCACTGAAAAACTATAAAGTGATGCAATTAGTACCTCAGCCAACAAGTAGATAGTGCTAGGCACAGTGGGGTTTCCTCATTTACAAATTGTTGACGATCAGAGCAATTTATACTTTCATCTGTTTTGACTGCATA
>OMNM01048631.1:0-23006 GCA_900302745.1 Parablennius parvicornis
GATGGATCAACGGGACTTTATACCACTTGAAGCCAACAGCAACCACAACAACCTGGCCGGTGGCAGGGGCGGTGTCGGGGGGCAGCAGCAGCAGGGCAGCGGGGTCGCCGTGCTGTGGAGGGGACTCACGGACGGACACCCCAACAAAAGGAAAAGAGACAACAAAGCTAGCACTTTTGGATTCAATTCCAGCCTGTCCAACACGGGAGGCTATGAAGGCTACACGGGCACGCCATGGAAGGAGAGAAACTACTCAGAAGGAATCGTAGGGTAAGAGAGAGTTTATTAAACTTTACTCTACCGCAGAAGAAGCCTCGGGTTCACTGTCGCTGGTGTTCAGCAGGGGGAACCCCCGACACCGTACAGCATGTGCAGGGATCAGGTGTCGGAGGGGAGCTCGCTTGATTTTTTTTTTTTTTTCGTCGAAATGACAAGCACTGAGAGTTTGGAGTCTCACCCCACCCACTATGTTACCTCCACCCATTGAGTTCACCAAGTTTCTGCAGCTCGAGATCTGTCAGATTTACCCGTGAACGCCCACACCGAAAAGCACAGCGTTTGAATCGAACCTTTTAGATGCAAGTGATTAACTCTTGAGATATTTCAGGCTTTAGGAGGCCTGAAAAGACATTTTTGATATGTCACCTAACATTCCATGGAAGTTACTTTTGCAACAAATGAAACAGACAAAAATACTTTAGATGTTTACATTGTTTCAACTCTGTAGCTTTTTCTCCCAACTGAAGTTTCCGGATGGATTTAAAATAATGCAAGTTATAATCAGTTGATGTTTACAGCGCCTTTCGGCTTTGCCCACTGAAAGGTGCTTCACTAATGACTGATAAGACAGCAGCAGTAAAAATAATAAACCCAGACACGAGTGGTCAAAATCCAAACAGTAAATAAATATGATAACGCCATTACACTCGATTGCTATTGGTTTAAAAACACAAATTCAGAAGAAATGTT
Organism: Parablennius parvicornis; assembly: GCA_900302745.1. Taxonomy (NCBI): domain Eukaryota; kingdom Metazoa; phylum Chordata; class Actinopteri; order Blenniiformes; family Blenniidae; genus Parablennius; species Parablennius parvicornis. The sequence goes on from OMNM01048631.1 coordinate 970, forward strand.
GGTAGTGTTTTCTTTTCATACGCACTTTAAAGAGAGTAGTCTCAAACTTTAGTTTTATTTATTGTTGAGTAAACAATGGCATCTGGTGAATAATAGGCAGCATTTCAAAATGTACTTATTTGATTTTCATGAGTCAATCGTAAAAGGATTACTCAACCAAGAAAAAGGCATGGAATATATTTATGTAATAGATATAGAATGTCCGGAAGTGTTGATGTTAAATGTGTTTAAACCCTCCATTGTGCTCCAATCGTCTGTGATGGTGCATGGTGCCATTGATAATATTTCCAGTCCAGAACAATAGTTTTCTTCCTGCCTCAATGTTATCATGTTGGTAGATTAAGGATTACAGGCAGCCAACCAAACGTTAACTGAAGGCACATCATGCTGTACACATTGCAAGGTGTGGTTTTCGTTATGCTCGTCCAGTCTGTCAACAATGTGGCTTTAAAAGGCAGAGCCCTGAGGAAGTAACAGTGTGCAACCCCCAACAAGTGTGACACTTTACTAGAAGTGGGTTACATCACTGGCCCTCCTCCAGCCTCCTGAAGACCACACATATCAACTTTCACTGGGGATGTTTGCAAAAAGAACTTCAGCTGCTAATGTATACAGCCACGTGTGGTGAAGCGTGTACGTTGTCAGTTAAAGTACCAAAACTAGTATTTTGATGTAATTAGAGGTAGTTTGATGCACTCGTGCCTTGGCCATGAATTGAACCCTTGTGCTGCCCCCACACCACCCAGTAAAGGATAATTTTTATCAATTACATTGATTAGTCTTTAGATAACTACCAATACTATTTAAAGACTGGCTCAACAGCTGGCTCACACTTGTTGAGAATCTGATGTTCTTGGATAAGTCACACCTTCGTCAACAGCCTCCAAACAACAACAAGCAGGTTGGTTCATAAGTGAAGCAAACAAGTGTCCAAATCTTCCTGTTCTTATTAAAGATCATGTGCAATATTTTGTACTTTCCCAGTTTTGTTTGACAAAAACTGAATTCTCAAGCTGGGGTAAAACTAAATGATCAACCTATACGAACACATTTTACACCAAAATGGTTTGCAATTATAAACCAACCTTGGTCATCTACTTTTAAAAGAAAAAAAAGACTGGTTCGTGAACGGCTGTGCTGGCACCAAGCGATTTCCTTTTGTCCATTTCATGTGCTCATCAAAGATGAAGGTAACTACAGTTAAAATCTGATTGTCTTGACAGTTTATTTAAATTACATTACTGTGGCAAATCATGGCTTTGCCTCTTTGAAATGCCAACTTTGAAAGCTATTTCTCCAAACTTCCTCTCCAAAACCATTTTTTTCCGCGCTTTGTGTCCATGACCGAAGTTTGTAGTTTTCTCAAACAAGTGACACTTGTAAAACACAGTTGCTGACTGTTTTTTGACTCAAATAATATTCAACCTCCATTAAACTACATCAGCAGATGTCTGGTTTTAAATCTCAAAGCCAATGACTCAGGTTGAGACCCAAAACATGAGAGGTTTATTCTGAATTTAAACTTTCAGCCAGATTGAGGGAAAATCTGTTTCTGCTCCCAAAACATACTTAAATTAATATCATGTATTGTTGACAAACTTCCATTTATATGCCGAGTGTTGAGTCATCAGACAAAAGGCTACAGTATGAATCCACAAGAGGCATTAAGTCGTAATCCCATATTTACCTCATCTTTCTTATTTTAGTTCAAGTCATAACTTGGAAGAAACTTTCTGGTGGGCGGTGGTGGTGTTCTTTGAGCGAAGATCTGCCCTTTTTCGACACCCATTCTGTCAGACGTGTGCAGACAAGCAGAACACCAGAGTGCAGAGCTCAATGTTTGGCTGTTCCTCGTTTATAGTAATATGGGAGCCCAATGTTTGCATAAGGGCATTCCTTAGTGATTAGCTCTGCTAATACCAGAACCTGACCCTCAGAGACTCAGTCCAAACTCAGCATCACTGAGGGCCCCCTGTCCTGCCATACTCTGGTCAATCACAATTCTAGCATGTGCTCGGACATTATAGAAAAAGTCCTTCGACAGGCACATGCGTACACTTGGAGTTGATGGGTGAATGTTGCATGTGTATTGGTTAATCTTCATAAGAACATCATGAACTGGTGAAATAAAAAGATACTTGATTGTCTCGAATGCTGTCATCAGCATAGTTATATTGGTTAAGTCACTTTTTTTTTAAATAGAAATTGAACACGGAGCACAGAATTCCACTTCCCAAATCACTTGGATTGTTTGATTTTGAGAGCTGGGCTCTGACAGTCATTGTTATATTTGGTGTTCACAAATGGCTAAAAGGTTGAATATGGGAGTAAGTTGAAGCACATTTATCCACGGGACTGTCTCTGCACTATATTTGGCCATGTGGGTTGGCTGGGAAGGCAGAGGCATGTGCTTATTTGTGTTTGACGTGCTTCCAGTCTTTCTGGAACTGGGAAGATCCAAGCGAAGCAGGCTCCCTGCACGATGGCAGCGGATCAGTGTTTACATGCTCCACACGGCCTCACTTCCATTAAACAAAGCCAAGCCTCTCGAGAGTGGGAGAAACCCGAGCCCTTTCTCTGTTCGTCCAATCAGGCCGGGAGCTCGAAGGGAGTGTTTTGAGCCGATTTCTCATGTCGCGTAGAACGGGTATTTAGGTTCTCAATATGGGTAAAGGAAGCCGGAGCAGCCTGGGAGAGTTGTGGCCCATTTCTGTCCTGCTGAACTGTGCTGTGGGGTTTTATTGTTGGGGCATGATGCACCATTCCAAAGTTCCTCTCATTTTATAACAGAGAGACGTTGGAGAAAATGATAGGTGGATATGCTAGATAGCAGATGTACTCGTGTTTTTAGAATGTTGCCAAACTAGATCACGTCACGTGGCATTCTTTGATAACCCTTTTTATAACTGAAGCACATGTTGTCAATGTAGCGCGACTATGGCAGCATAATTACGGTGGGAGAAACTATTTCAGCACTCCAGTAATAATTTTTACATCTCTGTGAATATTAATGAAAAACTTAAAGATCTCCTCGTAATAGCTTAACGGTGCAGTACTCTAAACTTTTTTGTTGGCCTCAAAAAGCCAAGCTTATGTTTTGGCATCAAGCATATTTTTGTCTCTTTTATTTCTGCACATAACTAGTAGTTATGCTAGTTGTGTTTTGGAAGGCAAGGCATCAAAGATACAAGAGGTTGAAATGAGTTTTTTCAGAAGGGCTGGCAGTCTTCCACGACGGGGTGAAGAGTTTGTCTGTCAAGGAGGAAATCAAGTAGAGCATTGTGAGGAGTCAGATAAGGTAGTTAGGGCTTCTGATGAGGATGCTTCAGGATTCGTTGTATGCGTGAGGTGTACCAGGCACAGCCAAGACAAGCCAGCTTCAATGCCAATCCACGGCCTACTGGGGAGGCTCTAAATCCAGTTTGGCTTGTGGTTCTCAAAAGTAAGCTAGATGTGTTGGACATATCCACTTGATATTTTGCTCCAAAAGCCTTTTATGGCTGAAGCAGGGAAAAAATATGAATAGTTGACTCCACGTTTATAGATTTTTAACATAAAAAGTAACAGCACACTGAATTTCTATCCAAAGCTCCTGTGTGTAAATCTTTCAATCAGTCCATAGAAAAAAATTCTTCTGAATTATACATGTTTAACACAAATCATGGCTCAACTGCAAACTTTTACCCAACTTTTAACCTCATTCAGTGTGTGCTGGACTGTGAGGAATTCATGTGTGACTGATGCTTAGCGCTGTACCTGAACGCCTCATGCCTGGGGTCTATGGCTGACAGCTACATGTGTTGGGCCTGCTACTGACTCTCTCCAGAGGCTTTCATTTAGCTTCGCTGCTTACAGGAATAACCTTGACTTTGAAATCAGCCCATAAACAGGACTGTGTGTCTTTAACCCCTTCAGTCCACCACTCCACAAAAGTTACAGGAAAAAGCTGCCTTATAATCACTATAGCTCTAATCCCAGGTGTACTACTGAAGTCCTGTCATGCAGCAGCACTATGGAGGAATACCTACAGTGAGCTCAGCCTATTCCAGGAAAATTAAGGGTTTGATCTGCTCTGCTTTTATTCTGACATGTGCATTTTAATCTAAAGCGTTCACATGTGCTCGGAGTCCTATTCTTACAAAATAACTTACACTCGTGGATCAAAATGAAGCAAGAAACGTGCTCCTGATTAATTTTCTGCAGTGCCTGGCATTGACGACTAGTTTGGTGTGGTGGGGCTGCACGTCACTTGCAGGCTAATGAAATGTGTGTTTAAGCGCTCACTGATGACTTGCCCCAGCTTAAGCATTCGCTGCCATTTATTTGGGCTGTCCCAGAGATTTATGAGAGCCTGCACTGGCTCACAGATAGCACCCCTGTGACTGAAGCTCTAACATTAGAGCTGTGGTTCATCCAGTCACTGCTGGCCTTGGCATCGGTGTCACTCTGTTATTGTCTTTCTCTTCTCACTGGTTGGCCCTCAGCCAAAGCGTGTAAGCTTGTGGGGAGAGAAGCCTGCGCACTGGTCTTTTGGACTCTAGGTGAAACAGGCCCCCTCTGAACAGCACGTGTGGGCAGCTATCCATAACTCAGCCTTCCATGTGTAGTCAGGAATGTGTTTTTCTTTTTTTCTCTCTCACTCCTTTTCCTGTCCAATGGAAACCCTTCCTGTGCTCCAGACTGATATAGTCAGCACAAAACACACAGCACTTCGCTTTAGAAAAATAGCATGTCATTGGACTGTCATGTTCCAGGCTGCAGAAAAACAGGGATGTGTTTGTTTAAATGTAAATATTGACTATAAAATTATTGGTATACAGTGATATTTATCTGTTGGGGGGAGGGGGATTATTTTGACGTTTAGACACAAAATGTTGTCTATATGCTTCACACATTGCTTTTAATTTGGTGAATATATGGCGAAGCAGGCTGTCATGATCCCTGACAGTTAAACATTGAAAGAACACTGGTTTAAAACAAGACTTGATATTCTTTGAATATGATTGCTGGACCACTGTGATGAAAGGTTTTTACTTACAAAGTCAATAGAAAATAGCTGTAATGTCTTTGGAACAGCAGCTATACCTTAAACTGAAAAATATTTGAAGCTAAGCGAATGAGTGTAATTTACTTTATTGCATATTTTTTTGTGGCTTAAGTCCTTTAGGTATAATCAATTTAAACAATTTATCAATGTTTTTCGTAGCAACTTACTGGAAAGCTGTATGGTGAGGAAGGATAAGCATGAAAATCTGAATATAAGCCACGGTGACCCCTAAAACTAGAGTGGTACCCCAAGCCTACTAAACAATATGTGATGTCGTCTTTATAGTCCAGCTGCTCACTGTTATGGCCACAGAGCCCTGCTGCATCAGTCAGTCATGACCAGTAACAGTCAGCTGTATTTGGGTCTTCTGTGTAAGCAGAGCCGCTTCATCCTAGTGGCCAACACTTAGCACCCCGGATCAGTTCATTGATGAAACATTAATGAATTTGCCATCTGCGAGACACAGACACCTCTGCTTCTGTTTGAGGCTGTCCTCATTCTCAACAGGAGTGCGCGGGTACTACTGGTTTGCCTGTCAGCAAACCGAGAGCATGAGCTGGATGTGGAGTCCCTGAAGATAAAGTTACACACAATGTTGAAATATGCTATAAATATATACGTTCAGCCAGAATGCTTGACAATGCACTCACTGAGATCACACTCTCTATGCATATAACCATGACTTTTTAACAGTACATATGTTAACGTATTCTTTCACACTGCTACATCCTCAGTGCAAGCAATAGAAAATATATCCAGAGTGAGATGATGGGACTGTGCAAACTGTATTGCAGTCAGGTTGTAAAGCAGATGGAATGAAAACGACTGTCCACCTGATGGTTCTATCTCCAAGGTCTCCTCTGGGCTTTTCATTCTGTACATTCTGTTACACACCAGAACACACAAGAAATGGGAAGACTACTTGCATACTTTGCAGGCTACTTGCATGCTGAAGTTGAGATTCGATTCCACTCAAGTACAGAGCTCCTCAAAGCCAGCTCGAGAGATTACAGAAACAGAGATGTGATCAGATTGAGTGAGATGTAGTCTCCATACATTTGTATGTTACCCCATAGTAAGATTCAGGAGGACATTTTAGCTTTCTGTTTTCAGAATAGTGTATAATACAAGAGAAGGCAGACAGTCAGAGCCAGATGGTCCTCATTGGAGTTCTAATTTTATGTACTGGATTATGTTGCTCTTCTGGTGCAATGTTTCAATAGCTGGAGTTCTCTTTTACTTTAGTAGTAAATGTAGAAATTGTGACCTACAGAAGAATGTTCCCTAAATATATGAGGTCACTGAGCTGAAAGCTTTCATACATGTCTTAGTCATCAAACTTGTTTATTTACACGGCAACATTTTGTTATGAAGGGTTACATAGAGATGGAGGAAGTGCAGCATGTTTGGTATTTACAGCTCTAAGTAGTGAGCAGTTTGTTTACAATAAAGCTTGAGTTTTTTTCGACTCATCTGTCATTCATGTATATTTTTTGCACGATCTGTCCGTTTCTTTGCATCTATTGTAGGAAAATGAGCTTCTGTCACACCTGATCATCTGACACCCGAGACCTATGCTAATGCCAGGTGTGAACTGATGCGCTTAGAGCTTTCGACTTGTGATCAAATTGCTCTGGGTGAATGCTTCTACCAGGTGTGAATGGGGCTGGTTTCAATTACCACTGTTGTGTCTGTGGCTCTAGAGGCAGCCTGTTGCTGCAAACTGAGGCATGGTCCAATTTATCATGCCCTTGTGAAGAGGTCCAGAGGTTTTTGGGTGAAAGTGGTTGTAAGAGCGGCTAGAAGTCTTTCATTATGACATTCTGAAACGGAGCACTTGTCTACTGGTCTTTCCAGCTAACAGAAATCCCTTCATGCTTTTGTTTCTTGGCACACAAATATTACGACACTAAGGTATTGAGTATTTGTTCCCAAACCTATGCTGCAGGACACAGGTCCAGTGTTGCGCCAATGTATGAGTAACCCAGTCTGATGAGACAATAACCTTTTTTCTTCTCTGTTCTGTCTAACATAACAGATGGCTCTGATACACATGAAGGCATTTCAGCACCACACCCAGTCTTTCCTCATTTTTGTGTGTCACCTTTACAGTTTTTGCTGGCTTCACTTTGTCCACCTTCACACTGTACTGTGTAGCTTTTCCACATTCATTCTCATCTATACATCAGCTGTGTAGGCTTTCTTTTCTGTCCTCTCATTACTTTCGTCTTCCTTCTAGCAACCTGAAGGCTAACCTTGTCTTCCTGGGCGAGGTGTTGTACTGTCATTGTGTTGTGTGTACTGTAGGAGTGTCGAGTTTCCTGCTGCAGCTCAATTTGACTATTGTGGCAGAATAGAAAAACACAAGTTTCTGCGTTAGAGTTAAAAAATAAGCAGGATCTCATCTTTGACACCAAGGTCTTTGTATAGTGTTAAGTTCCAAGCCAATACTAAGGTCAGATAAATGTGATGTGTTTATTATTATTGCATTTATGCATTTTGCAGCGAAGTTCTTAAGTGTTAGTGTTAAAATGACATTTTCTGAGCAGTGCTAGGAATGGCACTAAAGACTAAGTGAATCACCTTTCATGTTAATGCTTAACACTGTCCATTGTCCAGTTTCTAGTACTTGGTTCAGGCAGGGCTCGACTCTACTTCCTTGATTTCTATTGGTATTGTTTTGAACTGCAGAAAGTAACTCCTCAGAGTAGCACATCCATAAAACAGAACAGCCTGAAACTACAGCGAAGCCATTGTCAGCAGACTTGACACAAAATATACAATGAACATCAAAGGTTGTTGATTATTGTAACGTGGTCGTTTGTCACAGCGGGGTGCCAACTGTTGTTTTTCAGGGGGTTAAACACACAAGTCTCGAATAAAACAATATGTTACCCAAAGCTATTGAAAGGGTGGACTGTGTATGAGATGTCAGACCAGGAACATGCATTGCAATGCCACGGTCCAGTTGACACCAGTGAGAAATAGATGAAACATCTTGGTTCTACAACAGATTGTTTTTCCGCAACCGTTATTCAATATTATGTAATACCTGGCGGCATCAAGCCAATGGACAAAAGCCCAACAATCAAGGGAGTCATTAAGGAAAAGGCTCATAGTACAACATTGGAACTAGTGGCAGTTCCTTTACCTCCAGAAATATTTTTCACTGCAGCACCTGAGTATGTAAAGCATTACCGAGCTGGCAGAAAAAGAACCGGGACCTGTTTGGATAGTTTGGATAGATAACTTTGCACTTGAAACTGTTGGTTTAGCAACAACATTATGGATGAGATCATCCTTCTGCTCTGGGAAATCACAAAAGACCAATTTATATCATTTAGCAAAAACAGGAACAGAAAAGGGACCAACATTTCAAGAAACATAACTGGCTACGTTTCAGACTCTAGATTAAGGTCTGCAAGGAGTGTTGGAGAGAAATGTTGAGAGAGCGAGATAAAAAGCTTCCCCCTCCGGGAACTGCCGCTCTCTGGGAACCTGTTCCACAAGATTACATAACATTACTATGGTATAGGCGTGGGGGATTATCTGATAAGCTGTGCCAAGGGTCCATGTGCATCTCCAGGTAGGCTGCAGGACTGGAGTGGGATTTCATCCTAAGAGGAGGAGCAAAGGCATGTTCCCTGTAAAATGAAATCTTTATGCTGCGAAGCATGAAATTCTTACATTATGCTTTTGTATTAAGTAAATACGGCCTAAAAATGCCTTTCTTTTAGGTTTCAATGAGTTTGAGCATTAGAATTACACAGGACCTCATAGCCCCTCAGCACATTACATAATGCTAGACTAATATAAGTGTAAAGTTAGAGTCTTTTAATGATGCAGCACAGATCCGCAGAGAGCCGTATTCTCTTAACCGTGAAATGAAAACTAATGTCTTTATAATGTAGCTCATAGCAGCTAAGTTTCTGTTCTGCAGAAATGAAACTCAGTGTGTGTTTGCGGCTGGAGCTCCCACAGTGTGCTCCAGGAAAACAGATTAGTCACTACAACTTTAAATGGTATGTGTCAGTGTGTTGAATGAGGGCCGACAAATCGAATCGCTCAGTATTCATGTTCAGAAGCAAGCTGCTGGTTTTTGTTTATTAAAGTGAGACAAAAGATTGACCTCGTCAATTATAAAGAGATCCCGGGAGATCTATAGAGGTCTCGTCCTACCAAACAAACCCAGTCAACAATGGATGACACAAAGAAGATGCAGTGAAATAAAACCTCAGCGATCTGAAGGATTTCTGGAGATAAAACAGCTAATACAAGTGTCATTTTGACAGATGTAATATCAGCTGGCTTGTGTTGGGAGAACAGTGCAATATGCAACTCGATGATCTTGTGTTTTTGTGGTTTGGCCTTCATGTCTGGCTGAAGCCTCTCAACGCCCTGCCCTCATTCATCAGCTTTATCAGCGACACCCTGCATTCACATTTGCCTAATGTAGACTTGAGTGCAACCATTTGAGCAATGCTCGCTGCAACAATAGCAAGTAATTCACTGCTTTTGAGTGTTTGTACATTATGATTATTCAAGTGAGCTTGCCTTGATAAAGCGATGCATTTGCACCTGCTGTTTTCAAGTCGACCTTGTCTACTATTGGGACTAAAGGCTTCTATATACACACACAGAGCCACCTGTCCGTACTCTGTGTTCCTTGTGCCCACATTCAATAGCATCTAAAGTACCAAATATATTGAAAACTGACGACTGACAGATTTTTTTTTTTTTTTTTAAGTAAGACGCATCACATTTAATTCACATCACATCCATGTACTAGTGTGTTATTTGGTGTTATTTGTAGCTGCACCATGTGTGGTTTAATATTAGGATTAGTGTTTTTCTCTTATACTGTACTCACTGGAGGATTTGGGCGGCTGATGACGATATGACAATGTCGCTTTAGCCTCTTAATCCTTTTTTGGCCCATTTTGATACTAGATGCACGGTGGTGCAATTGTATCAAGCTCGTAGTTCAGGAGCCATGTATTGTCTGATTTAATCTTGAGGCGTCCAGACATGTAGACGATGGCACGATAACCACTCACAATTTCAAATGCTGACCTTTGAGAGGAAAAACATTTTGAAATACATTATAAGATAGTCATCCTCTTGAATTTATTTTTTTCTCAAAAGCTGGACAAGATGAACATTTTTCAAGAAAATTCAATTTCTACACTAGAAAATACAATGAATTGTCCAAGAAATCATGTCACTTATCTGCAATATTATTTAAACATCAGCCCCTGGCTTTGATGCTCATCAATGAGGAAGTTTGTTCGCTTTCATTTTTAAATCGCCGACCTTTAAAAACAGGTTTTTTTCAGTCAGGTTTGGCCGGCCGGCCGTATCTTTGACGCCCTTGGTGTAGTTGTTGGTCCTGCAATGTAAAAAGATCCCAGGTTTTAAACCTGCGTGTGCCTCTCGGTGTTGGATGACCAGCCAGCATGTCCAGGCAGTGCACTGCCTCTGCTCATTTGTCTTGGGTTTATGCCAAACGTTATTATCAACAGTATCCTGTTATCCTGTAAATCAAGAATTTCTGCAAATAGGAACAGTTAACATAGTTCGTTTTTTTTTTAATTGAAACAGAAGCGCGAACATGCTCACGTAGCCTACGCTTGATTAGTCTTCCAAGTAGAAGATCCAGCACTTCAACACCGACGAGATTTGGTTTCTTCTCTAGTATTTTTGTTCTGCTGTTCAGGTTTTTTTTTTTCTCTCCTCAAGGTCAATGTGATAAAGTTCAACCCGAGAGAAGATAGTTTTGTAATCTGCCACGTGATTGGTGGGAAATTTGTGTCACTAGCTTCTGTTCACCAAAAGCCAAGAAATAACAAAGGTGAAATCCAGTCGACCTCTACTGTACGCAGGTGAAGAGAGTCTGTTGCATAAATCTCTGACAACACACACACTACACACACAGGCACGTTGCTCCTTACGGCGTAATCCCAACAGTTGGTCTGCGCCAGTAGCCGCAAGTGTTTTTCTTGTCCAACTCTCTGGCATGTGTTGCTCTGTTGCCTTATTTTATTTACAAAAAGCACAATGTCATATTTCTTCTCAGTGCATTTGCCATCTGTGGATGGGAACAAGGCCGTTACTGACCTAATGTGGGTTCGCTCTGCAGGTCTATGTACACATGCATGTGTGTGTGTGTGTGTGTGTGTGTGGGCGTGTGTGTGCCTTGCCTGCATGTTTGTGTTCTTCTCATGCGACTGCCCACAGAGACTTGTCCCTGCGTTTATGTGCACGTCGGTTTGTGAAAACTGGTCATTGAAAAGGTCAGTGCATGTGGGCAGCACGACCTGTTCCAGGATATAAGCAGTACCCTCACTTTTTCTGTCCTGACTCTGTGCACATGTTTGTTTAGTTTTTTGTTGTTGTTTTTTTTTTTTTTTTTTATGACTCAATACTGGGCTACAGTAGTAGTTCCTTTTTGGTTTTCTCTGTAGACGAGATGATAGATTTAGAATAAATCTGAAATGTGTAGGTTTATATTTGTGTCGCAAATGTGTAATTTATCTTCAACTGCACCCTCTTCTTGAGGCAGAAACATACCGGTAGCACAGAACAAGGGTAAAATGGGTCACCAACTATTACTGGAAATCATGATTTCACTGATAAGCATGAATCGACCTGAAAAGTTAATAATGGATCATTATTAACTGGAAAGTTAATAATGGACCTTTTTCAAAGAGACTTATTTGTCAAAGTGAAGTAGAATTTTTTCATATATTTGGCTTGCTTGCACATCTTGAAATATGTTGTGTCATTCTTGAGATTAGCTTCTCTTGCTTGAATAAACCAACTGATCTATTCACATATTGTTTATTTCCTCAACGTGAAGTCTAATCTTTATTGCAGTAACTGAGTTGATGTTAGTAGATATATCAATGAAGACGACATAGAAATCGGTTGTGTCCTGTCATTGTGAGTCAGTGTCTGACATTGGTACTTGTGGCGAACAGTCCTTTGGCAGCATAACTCCAGATGTGTTACCACTGAGCTGAACTCAAGATGTACTATGTGATCAGAGAGAAAATTATGGAGAGAATGGATGGGGGTGGGAGTCGGTCTCACATCGTTTCGCGTGTTGAACCACTATCGAAAGTTTGTGTACTGGTCAAATAAGAAATGTCACCCTGATGAACACTTGCTTCTGTTTTGTTTTTTTTGTTTTTTTTAAGCATTCTACATATACATTTGGGGTCAGTTTTTCCCAATGGTGCATATAGCCAGTGTGTGTGTGTCTATTAAAATGAACAAAACTAACTGTTGTTTTTTATCTGCAGGTTGCACGAGGAGATCAATGACTTCTACAAGTACATCTCTCCAAGGCCAGAGGAGGAGAAGATGAGACTGGAGGTGGTGGACAGAATAAAGGGAGTCATCTATGACCTGTGGCCCAGTGCTGAGGTAATCTTCACCTCAAAAATTTAACTGAAATTCTGGAAGATCATGACAGACCTTTAGCTAATAATTGTAAGAAATTGCTGTCAAAGTGCAAACATGAAGCTGCTTTACTGTGAGTTAAACATTATGATTAGTGCTGTCAAATTATTATTTTTGATCAGATTAATCACAGTGTTGCAGTGGGTTCATTTAGATTAATTACAGTTGAATATTATTTATTTTTAATATATATTAACTGTGTTTTGTATGAGAAAACAGTCTCAAGAAAGACGGGAATATATAAATGCATTTAACATTCAACAGTTTATTTTTAAAACAAACATTATCTGGCTGTGTTACTCCTTCTTCAGCCAGCTACAAACTAACTTGTTGACATTGTCCGAGATAAGACGTATCACTCGGGAGCTGTCTGCTCCTGGAGTTCAAACCAACATGGCGCCTCGGTCCCAAGCTTTGTCTTTTTATTGCTGAACTAGTTCAGTGAAAAATGTTTCTGAAACCATTTGAGGCGGGAAATAGGTGGACTCTGTCCTTGCTTAGGTCCCACTGTAGCTAGTTTAGACATTTTACGAAAGTTTCGCAACAACCGGACCTCTGCTCCCTGTGCCTCATTTCCATGAAGTTGCCAAGATTCTACTTTATGCAAATGAGCTCAGAGTCTACCGACCACAGCTGATAACGCATCCAGCAAGCACTGTGGTGTGTTTCACATGGACAATGAATTGGAAGTGAGAAATCGAGGAATCCTATGGAAACGTACCTGCAGATCGGTTAATTGTGTTAAAAAAAAAATTATTTTTATCAGATTAATCACAATGATGGATTCATCCGCATTAACATGTCAATCTTGACAACCCTAATTATAGTACAAGGAAAATTCACCTGTGCCAAGACGTGAGTGTCTGCTTGAGCATTGGACTTGGAAAGGGATTCTCCAATCTGCCCATGTTGAGTGGCAAAACTGCATGCTAAAGACTTTGAGTCCTCACATGGTAAAACACAGAAATGACAAATGCTGCACTTTGCTTGTTAGTCACAAGTTGGTGCTGATTTTTTAAATCTTTTTTTTTTTGTAATACAACTGCATATGCATGCAGAGAACATTCGAGCTCCTTTAAACTGCCTTTTCTCATCGTACCTGCTATATGAATTAAATGTTCCTCCATGTGATCCAGGTAACGGTGCAGTAAATGTACATGTTGTTGGAGGAGTTCTGTTAAATTCAGAACGCAGTGAGCAGCACAAACGACACTCTGGGGTTCTCCATTGTTTAGTCGATGTACTTGAGCATGTGCAGAAGTGCTTCCACACATGTGCAGTACTCGGTCTGCAGCCAGATTTTACATGGGACTTATTTTTCTTAGGAAAGTGTTTATAGAGTTTGTAGAAGGAGGATTAAATGTGAACATTTTCACAACGGTATTTCTTTTTCTATCATTTTCATGATTCAGCCCTATGCAGATCAAAGTGGGTTGGTTGTTTGTGGTCCCTGATTTAATAAGAGTTTGACACCTTTAGTCTCGCACCTGTAGGAAAAAGATTGATTTGCTTTTGCTGGATCAAACTGATATGTTGGAGGCTGGTGCTGGCTATAGATCATAAACCTTTGAGAATGATTGAGAACTATGACCAAGCTACTTTGAAAACGGCAGCAGCTGTAATTTACTGCTCTGAATTACCACAGTTGGACTGGATGTGATATCAAGCTAATGACCCAGAGCTCCAGCCTTGCATAAAGCATCCTCTTGTTTGGTGTTATCGGCCTCCTGCACGGTGCTCCGGTCGGGCCCCGTTATCAGCGCCACCTCGGGCATTATTGCACCCACTGACTTTGATCCTGCTGATAGAGCAGCAGGCTTGAAAGTGTGTCTGCTCAGAGCTTAGCAGGTCCTAAATTAAGGAGCACAATACTGTCCCGTTCCTGTTCAGCTTGATTCTTTTTCCACTGCAGAACCAGCAAGGGGAAGGTGGGCATCCAGTCGGTGTGACGACAGTTAAATTCATAATGTCTAAGATGTCAAGAAGGACACCAGACGCTGACATTTGATCCCACTAAAATGTTTAGTTTTAGTGTTTTAAGTTTGTCTGGAGAGTTTTAAGTCGTGACGGGGTGCAGCTCACCTTCATTACCATATCCATTTACCTCAGCCTTCACAGACGTCTCCAGGGCTGCGTTCATTCACAGACGCAGCTCAACAATCAGCTTAGCCCAGGACATGTGACTCGGCTGTAAACCTGCGTTTATACTACCAACTGTTGTGAGAAGGAGGTTTAAAGGAGCAACACCAGGGTCATGACTTAAGTCTATTTGTGCTTCTCTGTTACACGGGAAGGCTTTGGGATATTTTAGTCCCTTCCAGGTTAAGAGATCAGAGACTAAATAAATATTTTTATATGTTTTAACTTCCACAGCGGTGTGATGTGAAGGATTTTTTATGATATATTTCTTATCACCGTTTTGTTTTCATGCCGTGTTTTGTCGTTAGGTTTGGCTTGTCATTGTATCAGCATCACGTGATACTGTACAATAATAGTTTTACAGTCTTGAAGAACAGGTTTTTGGTGTTGTGACAGTGTAGCGTGGGAAAAATGAAAAGATGCGACTTTAGAGCTTGTCAATGCAGTTGTATCTGAATATAGAGGAGCTCATAGAAACTTCCATGAAAGCATTTTATTATCCAGCAATACAAAAATCTACCATTTTTGTACAGTGTGTGTAACCGTGTGTGTCCTTTGCCTCCAGGTCCAAGTGTTTGGAAGTTTCAGCACTGGTCTTTATCTGCCAACAAGGTGAGCTCCTGCTGATTGCAACACTGTGATTGTGAACCTTCCCACTATTGACAAATGAATACATTTGTTTTTATAATGCTTACCTTAACTTATAAAGTGACACTACTGCTCATGTGAATATTATTGTCTCATTCAAATGAATGGTCTGTTTATTTCCCCCTCAAACAAAACCATACCACATCATTTTCACAAGTGTTATATCATGACAACAAAATGATTTTTTAGTTATTTCATTCCCAATACTATTTTTTTTTCTCTCCCCCACTCATTTCTGTATTTTGGTCTCTGGTGGATCAGGTGGTTTGGTAGTTTTAGTGCCGCTCATCCTGGATATTTTAAAAACTTTATTCGGAGCGAGGCCGGCCACGCTGCCTAAAGTCAACAGGAAGGAATCACAACAGCCAAGTGTCTCTTCAACACACTAACACAAACACGTCTCTGGGATTAGTGGACTCTTGACATCACTCTTATCACCCTTAATAAGACTAAGTGACACGCCAATGCTTGCACGTCACTGAGTAGTGTGTGGAATTTATTTTGGGAATACTTTTCAGAGCGTTTGTTTATGTTGAGGTTGTGTGGAACAATCGACCTATTCCGTGTTATGTGTGTTTGTGCTTCTGCAAGAGGCAAGTCACATAACAAACAGATGGTTTTCCTTCCCTCTTGTGGAGAGAGCCACCATGCAGGGGAGAATTAAAAATAGCTGTATGTCGTTTAGAGTTTCTGCTGACAGAAACGGATACAAAATGTATCCTAAAATGTTAACCATGACAAATAATTGGAGTAATTGGAAGAAGGATGGTGTGGTTCAAATGTTTGCCTATTCCAATATGCAGTACATAGCACAGATGCTTGTCATGACGAGCTTTTCGGTTACGTGACATCAAGTGAAAGGCATGTGGAGCCAGAGTTGTTCCAGTAGGACAGTTTGTCATCAGAGGCATTGATTTTTTTTTTTTTCATTTTAACTGATTGACGTTGTAGCCTTTGGACAAGATTGAATCTTAAAAAATAAAAAAAAAATCATGCATTGTACTTAATGTTTTGTATTTTCTTTGTGTAAATCTTCTTTCTCTCCCCCTCAGTGACATAGATTTGGTAGTTTTTGGAAAATGGGAGACGCTCCCGCTCTGGACGTTAGAAGAAGCTCTCCGGAAGAGAAATATCGCTGATGAGAATTCCATCAAAGTTTTGGACAAAGCCACGGTAGGAATGATTGGTTAATTGTTTTCGAAGTTATTTTTACACTCACCGGACTATGTGTCAAAAACATCACGGGGAAAAAAAAAAAAAAAGACAAAAGTAGTAGCACTGATGTAAAAGATGCATTTATTTTCACGAGAATACATGGAAAACAGTTCTGTCAAGACGCTTGCCTTTTGAAAACTACTTGATCAGAGTCCACAGGACTACTTCATTTTCCTCTTCTTCTGGAAAGACTTTGCAGTAGCCTTAACATCAATTTATTCATCCGTCTTTTATGCCACAGTCATTTTGAGTGACGGGGAGCTGGAGTTCATCCAGTGGGTGAAGGCACAGGGAGAACATGCATACTCCACAAGAAAGGCCCCCTGGCTTCACCAGAATTTAATATGTTAACTATCTCTCTATGCTAATCATCAATAGTTCCCAACGTGTCCTGATGATCCGTTTCATTTAATTTGTTAAACATTCCGTCTCCGTTCTCGCTTAAAAACAACTGCATCTTCTTCAGTGCACTGTGACACATGCTCTCATGCTGTGACAGACTCACTATTGTTTTAGGTTTGAACAGATTCGTCCTTTCTGAAACCCGACAGGATGATTCTGTCGTCACTGAAGTCCATAAAAGTCCAGTAAATTGTAATTCTTCTGTTGAAAATAATTTGTTATATGTCTGATCTTTTGATATACTGTATCTTTGATTATTATGACATACGGTATAATCATTATTTTCAGTCTGTTTAAGAAATAAACTTTTTAAGGGACCTGTATATGTTACATGTGCATGGTCCAGTAGTTGAATCAGTTATTCTTGGTTTGTCGTGAGTTGAGGGACTCGGGAGTGTTAAAATAGGTATCTCAATAAAGTTTAAACAGATTATTAAGCAATTGCACTTTCCCACTCAGTTTTATTTAAACCTGGCAGCAAAGATGTAATTTGAAAACAGTGGGTAAGTTTGGGCGTAAATACACAAGAATCAGTCAGTGATGTTTCCCCTGGTGATTAATTTAAGTTGTCAATCATATAAAAGTCAAAGATATTGACTGATTGTCAGAGTGTTGGGTAAGAATATTAAAAACTGCTGTGACGGTGCCAAAATGCATGTGCACAGGCATGTGAATAAATGATTCCAACCATCTGCTGCAAGTGATTTACTTTGGTTGGATCCAGGTTGTGTGTATTACTTAGTCTGTATGTACAAGAGGCACAGATGCAGTGTTGGTCTTTGAATGTTTGGTTTGGGATCATTTCAAAATCATGGCAGAACTTCTGATTAGTGGTTTTGAGCTATTTTTACCGAGTGCCACAATAATGGATTTGTCCCTTCATTTTTGAGTGCATTTCCTTTACAAACTTAAAGGATTTGTGGAAAGCTTGTCCTTTGTGTTTCCAGTTTTCACTTTTGTTGGGGATTTTTACGAGCCGATTAGTACATGAAACCTTTGCTCAAGGATTTTGAGGGGGAAGGATTAGTGTTGCTGTATGGCTGCTTGTGCTTGCATTACTTTTGGGCTTACTGTAGTGTTGAAGCAGATTACAAATGCAGTTTTTTTGGGGGGGGTGGGGGGCACAAATGTGTTTTAGCATGGCACCGAGACGAAGCAATTTGCTCACTTAAGTGCTGTGTTGCGTGTGCTCGCAGGTTCCCATCATCAAACTGACGGACTCCTTCACCGAGGTCAAGGTGGACATCAGCTTCAACGTGAAGAGCGGCGTCAAAGCTGCCCGGCTCATCAAGGAATTCAAAGAGGTGCTCATCGCATGCTACACTGCTGCTGCGTTACAAATATGAACAACTGACAGAGGAACGGATGATTTTTTCTCTCCTAAAAACAGTATCTTGAATGTGTTTTTAAGACCAAAAGTGATTTATTAGTGTCTTGTCTAACATACAGTGCACAATTTACAGTTCAAGTTTTCTTCATTCAAAATAGACTCATTTCATTCTGACCGCCACTGGTTTTTCCACTACTTACCACCTCTAGAGGGTGCTGTGCCACAAGCTGCTTACCAAAGCTTCTGCCTTCCTCTCACAGAAATACCCCGTGCTGCCTTACCTGGTCTTGGTGCTGAAGCAGTTCCTTCTGCAGCGGGACCTCAATGAGGTTTTCACCGGTGGGATCGGCTCCTACAGCCTCTTCCTCATGGCTGTCAGCTTCCTGCAGGTTGGTTCTGTTGTTTCGGCTTCGTCACCCTTCATTTCTTTTCTGTGTGTGTATGTGTGTGTGTGTAGAAGATCAATTTAGACAATTTAGGAGACACTGATTTACCTTACAAAGACAGGTTTTTTATTGAGGGAAATGGGCTGACTGCCTGAAGAAAGCCCACACAGGTGCAAGGAAGACAAATGCAACACAACAATGTTTCAGCCCGGAAATTAACCTGGCTTTACTTACTGGGAGCTGAAAGTGTATATCAGCTGTTTATCATGACACCTGCAGCAGCTACTGTGTCAGAAATATATATCCACTCTTCTGAACTGACAGGAGACTGAACTCGCTGCATTAGTAAAGATGCCAAATATGTCTGATTTAATATTTTACCATCAGATCCTGAAACGTGCTCACAAGGGCTAAAGATTTGTGTCTACAAACTGTTCAAACCTGATACATTCTGTTGGATTTTTTGTTGGAACAATACCTCTTGATTATAATTACTATACTTTAAGAAAGTCTGATTATTCTCTCTGAATTGGTGCCACTTTTAAAAAGAATATGCATTTGTGAGACGATCAGCAGAAGCAAGTATGTGGCTTGTACCCATTACATTTTATTCCAAATCTTCCTTGTGAATGCCGAACAGTTTTTTTTTTTGTTTTTTTTTTAGAGGCTCTCACTACGGATAAGATTAAAGGTCTGAAAGTTGAAAGACATTTTTGCCTGCACATCTGTTTTCTCTGAACGGACTGCCTTTATGTTGAACGGGTCATGATGCAGACACACTGAGCTGCTGTGAAGAGGTCTTTTGACCTTTTATTTAATCCTTTTACATCTTTAACTGTTGAACACAAATATCGTAGCTATGTGCTGATGTTCAACCCTTTCAAGTTGAATTGATCATGATGTGAAGAAGACGCACAATGATGAAGAAAAAAATCAACAATATACATCAGATTTAAACTCAGGCCAACAATATAGAAAACACCGAAGTATGAATACCTGAAACCTCCTCAATGATTTTCAGCATTTCTGACTCCCTCTTTCTGTTTTCTCTCTCTCTCTCTCGATTTGCCAGCTTCACTACAGAGAGGATGTGTGCAGTCCCAACATCAACATTGGTGTTCTGCTCATCGAATTCTTCGAGCTCTACGGTCGCCACTTCAACTACCTGAAGACAGGCATCAGGATAAAAGACGGGGGCTGCTACGTTGCCAAAGACGACGTTCAGAAAAACATGATGGACGGCTACAGGCCCTCCATGCTCTACATCGAGGACCCGCTGCAGCCGGGTACGAGGAGCAGACGTCGAGGTAGAGAGCAGTGATCAGAATCAGATTCTCCACTCTAACACACAGACTTGTGCCCAACAGACAACGACGTTGGCCGGAGTTCATACGGCGCCATGCAGGTGAAGCAGGCGTTCGACTACGCCTACGTGCTGCTCAGCCACGCCGTCTCGCCCATCGCCAAGTACTACCCCAACAGTGACACTGAGAGGTAGGAAACTTCACAGGATGTGCCGTCACTCATCTGTATCTTCCGTGGTACGCAGTAAAAGTGTACACAAGTGGGGCTGTGCAAACACCTGTCAAGATCTTCTTTCTTCTACTCCCCATGGCAGCATACTTGGCCGAATAATCCGAGTCACTCAGGAGGTGGATGAGTACCGGGAATGGATCCGGAAGAACTGGGGGAGCCAATCTCAAAACGATCTGCCACTCAACAGTGCGTTGAAGCTCTTAAATATCATTCTTTCTTGGACTTGTACGGTGTCTTTCTCCAGGTAGATAGAATCTCATGTCTTAGTATGACGAACAATATGTCGTCCTCTGCCTCTGCAGGAAACGACGTCACGTTATTCGAGTCCCAGCAGCTGGACGAGTGCAACAACAACGTCGCAGACGACGATGACGATGTTGTCGTGGTTCTGCCTTCGGCTCCCAACAGCAAAACCTCCTCCAACTCGTCCTCCCCGTCCCCGTCACTGCGCTCCTCTCCCTCCTCTTCGCCGCTGTCTCCGTCTTCCACGTCCACAACTTCCACCTCCAGCGATGCGGTCAGTCCTGAAGCCTTTCACATCCTCTGTCTCTGCGTTTATCTGTCAGCTTCCTCCTGGTGGCACAGGCTTTTCTATTGGGTCACGCTGTCTGTTGCATTCCCTTCAGGACTCCGACGGCACGCCGTGCAAAACCGCCAAACAGCAGTCTGGTCGTGGTTCAAGTGCCCACAGAGAAAAGTCAGCTGTGGTCAGTAATCACCGGACGCAGAGCCACACTACCAGCACTCCATCTGGAAACAACAAAGGAGGAAAGGTATGCTCAGGCTGCAATATTTGAGCTGCGATGGCATGACGTACTTGTCAATGTGTCACAAATATAGTAATTGTCACGTTTACAGAATAGTTTACGAGTTAAAGGGAATATACTAGAAATATTTTATTGTGCAATTTTTTTTTTTTTTTACTAAAACCTGATACCTGGGTGGTTAGTCAAATTAATACCTGGCTGACGTTTCACACGGCTCATGCTTGCACAGCTGCATTGCTATCAACAATTTTCTTGAAGAGCCGCATGATTAGAAAATAGGTGAACAGACTTGGTGGGAAAAAAAGTACTTAACGACAGGAGTCCAACACACCAGGCAGGACACAAAGTGGCCCTGGCCACAGCAGCATTATGGGTTGAACCTGCTGCTCAGAACGAGACTGAAGCTTTCTGCTGCTGCTGCAACATTCAGGCGCTGTTGGATATTACAGTTCTGACTGTTCCTGCCAAAAAGAATAAACGTGAACAGATTGTAAAGTCTCTTCCTCTAAATCAAACCTCAACAGAATCCAAAGAGAGATAATGAGCCGAGATTTTTTTTTTTTTTTTTTTCCCCTATTGTGTTTTGCAGCATGAGGCATCATTAATACTGTAAAAATCACACTTAAAACATTGGTGTTGTGAAGGTAATTATTTAGATATAGACTTTTTTCTAATAATGTGAAACGGCAATATAGCACAAGAGTTTGTTTTTTTTATGCTCTAAGTTTACGGATCTTACACATCAAAGACCAAACTCCTCTGAATTTGGTCTTTGACTAAAAAAAGTTTGACATTCCTGTATTAAAAGCTGATTCTTCATCTGTTGCAGTCACTTGTCATGATGTTCTGATGAGTGATCCTCAGATTTGTTTTTTTTTGGTAATATTTTCACTACTTTAAGTTGTAAAGAAAAGCTGCATCATTCAATGCCTCTCTTGTGGTCTGTTCCCAGGCCAGGATGTCTCGTTCGCATCACAAAAGCGGTCACCACGGGCAGCAGAACTCCTCCGCCAGCACCAAAAGTCATCCCAACAACAAGCCACACCACCAGGGCAACAGCAAGAGGAGGAAAAATGTGCGGGACTCGACACAAGAGGACCTCT